>VXAB01006140.1:56350-85350 GCA_013399175.1 Odontophorus gujanensis
AAAAAAAAAGAGGGGGAAGTTAAAAAAAAAAAAAGACTTATGGAGGAGGAGAGAAAAGGAGTACAGCTATTAAGAGGAAGAAAGCTTCACGAACCCAGGCTTGAATAAGATACATTTGAATGGCGGTATGAGTTGGGGAGTTTCTCCTTCCTTTCAGTACGCTCCTTATCTTATTAGGTAGTATATTAAGCATTAGTTATTACTAGAGGAGTTGTGTTCCCTCTCCTGGTTACCCATCAATTCAAGCCTTGGTAGCAGCTCATCTAACCTGCAGCAGTTTGGATTGAGTCCAAAATGTCATTGAAATTCCTTGAAAAGCCATGTGTATGAACACTACATTCACTGGCACTTTCCTCCCAAATTTATTGAGGAACTGAGTAGGTGTGCAGTGTTTGTGTGGATATATATGTGACTATGTATTTATATACATATCTGTATACATACAGACACTACACACTTACATATATTTACTTTGATAAAGGGACAAAATTGTGCAGGTGTATACACCTTCGTCTTCTGCACTACATTTACAAAAAAAATAAATAAAAGAAAACAGAAAAAAGGAAAAGAAAAATGAAGAAAAAACAGATTATAAAGAACGAATGAAAGAATAAAAGTTACATTTTGTAAAGGTGCTTACAATGTTAGAACTATGCAACCTAGTTGGTTTGAAACTGTTTACCTGCAAGAAAAAGAAAAAAAAAAAAAAAAAAAAAACAGAAAGTCTTTTTTATAAGTGGAAGTAACTTGTTTAAAAAAAAAAAAAACATTCTTCAGTGAGAGATACTTGAAAGGAATATGTTTGTCCAGTTACTGGAGCCAAACATTTCTATATTTTGTAAAAAAAAATTTTAATCGTTTACTATTTGCACTACAATGGTGTCTGACCTGTCTAATCCTTATTTAACAAACATTTGCAAGGGAGGGTGGTTGGGTATGGGAGGGGTTGAGAGCTGCACTTATTGTGAGCTATACAAGAACTGCTACAGCACACAAAATAGCTATTTTTATTATTATAATTATTATTATTATTTTGTACCTTAAAGTGAATAGACATATACACCAAAGACATTTGTGCGAGCCTCTAAAAAGTCCATTTGTGGTTGGTACCGTTTGCCTGTAATAAGTTACAGTTTGAATTAAGGGTCAGTTGGTTGATTGCATTCAGAGTAGTATATCTGCTAACCAGTTAAATTAAAATTCTACCCTAAACAGAAATTGCAATTTGGAGTAAGCTCAGAGAAGCGCTCTGCATGCAAGGCGCTTGAATCCACAGTCCATCTAAGCCTTGTTATACTTGTTTTGCATGTGCAACACTTAGACTTGACCCTGATGCACAGAAACTGCATCACTGGGAAACAACTTTATACAAGGGATATACATATATATATGTATATATTTCTATATGTATATATGTGTGTATACAGAAGGTCTAAGCACTTCTGGCTTCACTTTAGCGTTCTTAAAACTATGAATGTTTGTGTGCAAAGCACAGTATATTACAAACTTGTTTGTTTGTTACTAACAAGCAGGAAGGAGCACGTTCAGAATGGTTTTTGTGTGAGAGGAACCCAAAGTGGTGGTGTACGCTTGGAAAGTATTGATGTAAAACTGCAAACAGCTTCGGGCCCTGCCCACCATCACCCCTGCAAATACAGAGAGAATGACAGTTGTGGTCGGACTTCTGCTTGAAATGCAATCTACAGAAAAAGGCTGGCTGTCTCAATCACCACCCTCTAGCATGACGACTCTTAATGGGTTTGCGAGTTACCTGTAAAGTGTAATTTTCAGTATCAGCACCTAACCTGAAGGGTTCAACCTGTAGGGCATAGGTAGATAGGTTTAAAAAAAATTCTATTGCTGTCATATTTAAAAGAATGTTGAAGTTATAACTTGTGTCTTTGAGTAGGGGAGATGAGAAGAGGGAATGGGAGAAACCTTTCGGCCCTGTTTACACTGAATTCGCTAACCCTGAGCCTGAACTTTTGGACTCTCACAGGTTTGCAGGACTAAGCCCCTGTTCACTGCCTTCCTAAAGGATGGGCTTCCAAAGGCCTCCCAGGGAAGGCAGTTCTAACCCGGCTCCCCACATTGCTGAGAGCACAGTTTGTAAAAATATGAAAAAATGAAAATAGAAAAAAAGATAGCACAATTTAACCCGGTCGCATTGACTAGGGATAGTGTGTTAGCACCTTCATGGAGAGACCCACGTCTAAGCAGTGTAATCAGGGCCTTCATTTGTTGTCAGCCAAAAGTGCTTGTGTGTGTGCGGTGTGGGTGCGCTCCGTGTCTGTGTGTGTGTAGGTGTGTGGGTGTGTGTCCTGATTTGTATGTAGTGATAGAGACTTTAAAAAAAAAGAAAAAAAAAAAAGAAAGAAAAGGAAAAAAAAGGCAAAAAAAAGAGAAGCCCTTTCCTCAGTTGAATAGATATCGACATACATGCGTATAGCTAAGTTTTCTATCTAATTTATTCCACAGTATTTAGATTGCATAGTACAGCTAATGGATTATACATGTATGTACTTTTTATACAATGCATTTCTACAGACCTATTTGCAGTTTGCAAAAAAAAAAAAGAAAAAAAAATCTTCAAAAACTTGTAACAATTGGTAAACACTAAATTTCTCACTAAATTATTTTGTAAAATATCAAGGCTTTCTTATTTAAATTATTTGCAGAAGGTGTTTTTTTGTTTTGTTTTGTTTCGTTTTGTTTCATTTTATTCATTTGGTTGGTTGGTTGGTTTTGAGGAGTTTTCTTCCTGGGCGGGAGTAGGAAAAAAAAGATGCACAACTAATTTATAACTTAAACCAAGTTTCAGAATGGCTATTTGGTTTTGTACAAGTGGAGCCAGGCTCTGGAAAGCAGGAGCAGGAACATAGCCTGCGACAGCTGAGCAGAGCACCTTTTATTTCATTGAGCTTTGGACCAGGTCTTAAAATTAGATGCATATCGTTCCTCCACACTCACTAATGTCAACAGGCTCATTGACATCTCCTTACAAGAGCAGTAACAGTGCTTATATGAGGAAATGTAAGCCAGGCTGAACCACAGATTCCTTGTACTGTAAACAGTGTGAAGGGAGAGAATGGATTTTGAATGAGTGGCACCATATTCAACAGCATTTAATTCAATTAACTGTTAAAACTAGGCTGCTTGCGTCATGGGCTGTTCTCTGAATGTAGTGACAAGGGAAGCAAGTGAGATAGCTTATGTTGGCAAAAATTATTCTCAAATGTGATTAGTTAGATAGCATTGGAGTCCTGAAATCCCAGCACCTTCCCAAAAAGAACTATGACAAAACTCCCATTGGCTGCAAGTAGAGTAAGTTTAGGCTTACTGTCTTCTTGTCCTAAAGCTGACAGAGCCTTTACAATGAAGTCTGAGTTTGTTACCTTCTTTTATATGGTGCACTAGGGCTGGCCCTGGAAAGCACAAAACTAGCTTGAGACAATTTCTATGTGAGAAAAGAAAGGAGGATTTTACATGTGGTGAGTGGGTTCCATAATAGGTATACCAAAACCAGAAGAAGCTTTTTCAAAGCAAGAAGTAACTATTCCTAAACCCTGCTTTTTAGCTTTCATTTCTGTGTGTATACTATTCAAAAATTGTAAAGGTTTCTCCCTCCAATCTCAGTCATGAGGTTTTGATTTGTGAGCAAAGTTATTTAAAGCAGGGGGGGAATGAAAAACTATATGATAAAATAAGAAATTGTGATGTTAGTCAAAACTGACTGATTCCAGCAAAACACCCTACTCCCGATAATTTGGTTTAAATCTGCATGTACTTATAACAGCATTAGAAATTGTTACCATATTTGAACAGTTTTCCAGGGGCATGCAGTCTCAAAAATTACTTCTCCTTTCAGGTACTACTACAGGAAAAAAAAAAAAAAAAAAAAAAAAAAAAAAAAAAAAGGCTTTTAACTACTAACACATTCCTTTCTGTATAACCCGTTTCCTGTTTATACTGAAAATGTATTTTCAGTATATATTTGATCGCAGAATGTACTTGTTTAGTACCTCCACAATCTTCCTGCTCCAGGGCTGACATTTGGTGGTCTTTTCCCCTCTCCATGTCAGACGCTCACTGTATACACAGGCCTAAAATCTGGCAGAAGTACACGTTAAGATATTTCTTTGGGAGGGCTGAATGTATTTGTATTCTCGGGGTTTAGCAAAAGGAAATGTTTACAGATGCTTATAATTATTCTGCACTTACATGTCACAGCAGAATACAGATCAAGGGCCCAGAACTGCAGAACTGATTGAAATGGGAGTTTTGTCATTGATTTCAATAGAAACAGTCCTTTAGCCCGCCACTGCAAAGTAGGACTCTGTTATAAATACTTACTTCTTTGTCTTTAGTTAAGATTCAAGCCATCAGGTTCATTTAACTGTGACACCACAAGGCCACACAGAGGCTAGCAGCAATATCTCTGAGTTAGAGAAATTCAGACACCTGTAATGTCTGTGTGCAAAAGGAGAATTTTTATGGACTGTCGTTACTCATGTGGAACAGTGCCTTACTCTGTAAGCAATGCCGTTGATTTCAGAGTGTCTCCTGCCCTAGAAAGTTACCAGTCAGCATGAACAACATGAGAGGAATCTATTTCTGGAGTGTAGGTACAAGAGATGTGACCAAAATTAGCAGTTTCTTTAAGTTAAGCCTCATGTCAATACCATACATCAGTGTAAGAATCAGATGCTAATCATGTTCCCGACACTGAATGAACTTTACTCCCCATCTACTCTCATTGCCTTACACATGGAGCAAAAAAAGGTTTTCAGTTTGAGTAATGAAATCATAATTTGACCTTTAATGAACAATTATAAAAAACATTTTCATGGGCAGAAACAAGCAACACTTCTGGGTTATATAGCTATTTATTTTTTGAGCTACAGTGAGTCTGTGTTAATTATCAATGGGTTTCTTTGTATTTAAGTACTTTCAAAAACAATACATTGACGATGGGTTAAAGATATATATATGTATGTATGTATATATACATATTATATATATATCTACTATATATATATATACACACACAACCATATATATGTATATACATATATATATAAATTATGAAAGCCAAGATATTATGAAGCCTATTTTGTTTTTATCATTTTGTGTTTTGTTGTTGATATTATTATTATTATTATTATTATTGTTATTATTATTATTTTGCATACTACATGCAGTGCTTTAACCAATGTCTGTTTGGCTAATGTAATTAAAGTTGTTAATTTATATGAGTACATTTCAACTATGTCAATGGTTTCTTAATATTTATTGTGTAGAAGGACTGGTATTTTTTTTTATTTACATTATGTTTAAAGAGGTAACAGTTTGATATGTTCTCATTTGTTTATATTAGAAGTTATTTATTTTCACGGCATTCCGTCTGGTATTTTGATATTTGGAAGGCATGCTACCTATACTTTGTACAGTTAGTGGGCAGTATTCAGCAGCTCCCGGTAGATCTTTAGGCCCTATGTTAAATAAAAGACCTGTTTGGGATTTTTATTTTAGATCTTTCTTATTGGTTTGCCAGGAGCACTCAGTGCACTTACTGCCAGACACCCTGCCTGCGTGACCAATTTATTCCTGCTGTATTTACCCAGGACAGAGGACCAAAACCACCTCTGGTGTAAGTCCGGTGACTTCAGTGAAGTTACATCAGAGATGTCTTTGGCTCACCGAGAAAACTCTCGTGCAAATCAGTGCAAAGAAAGGACAGAGAGAATGTGAGAAAGAAAGAAGGAAAGAGTCTTTGCATTTGGAATGGGATTTCAACGTATTGAAAATGTTTGGGTCAGCTACTATTTTACTTTGTTCCTTTTGTTATTTTGCTCTTTCTTATACAACGACAGCAACAACACAAGTGAAATAAATAAAGGGAGTTTCACCAAGCTTTGCGTAATTGTCCCTTAATACACATTCCTGGTTGGGAAATACATGGGAGTTCAAAAAATACCAGAAAAATTTAACCTGAGAGGAGAGACATACAAGTGTCTCTTGAGATGCAGCTGTGTAATGCCTTTGTCTCTGATGTGACTATGCTAACTCTGCAGTCAGACTCCTGGCCCTACATGTATTACAATTCTAGGCTGTTCACATCTTGTGAAATGCAGCCAGTATGAAAACTACAGCCAGTGTCAGCTTCCCTCTGCCCATGGGCCGTTAGGTCTTCAGCTATCATCACAATTCCCTTGAATAACCCAGAACTAGATGCTTACCCGTGTAAAAGGAGAATTTGTATCTCCCAGACAAAATTGCAAGGATGTCAGTTCACATGTGCTAGTTTATAAACTGATTAGTAGACAGATGAACTGATCAAAGAAGCCTGCTCAGGCAGTGATCCCTGGCCTGAGTGAGAAATCATCTGAATACCCCTGTATTTGAAAATGGAAGAGTACTTATGAGAGATTTTTACCAGTCGTTGCATTCCTAGGGTGATAAATGGACTCCTGCTACATTCCAGTGGGCTGAGAATCAGGGAACAAGAATTCTGAGGTTGATCTTTAAATGGATTATTTGCACGGTGATCAAACACAAGCCACCACAGCCATTAGCAGGTCTTTTAATAGTCATGCACTGCAAGTTGTTCTGCAAAGGCTGGATAAGTGAGTGCTTTCCTCTTACTAAGAACAAGTTTTCAACAGATCAGTGCAATCACAGTTACAGAACGTCTTTGTTTCAGAGAAAATTAAGATTAAATATTTGCTCTCTTTCCTTTGTTATGATCACTACTGTTACTACTGCCATTAAGGATAAATCCAACTGGCTTTGGAAACTGCACAAGCAAAACAACATCTTGTGGGCTACTTGATTCAAACTGCTATCATGTTAACCTGGTGTAAATGAGGCTTACACTTCAGTTGTAAAACAGGCAGTTAGCCTTGCTCTGACACAACATGCAGTATAGCACTGGATGGTATAATCCAGACTTTTCCCATTTTCTCCAACTGTTTGATATTCTTTTTATTTTAAGAATATTATTGAGAACTGTTGCTATTGCTTGGCTTGTTGAAATGTCCCCGCCCAAAACAACAGTGGAGAGCTAAGAGCTTCCTTTTGCATAAACCAAACAATTTGTTAAATCTGAAATAATTATCCCAAAGAAATTAGACCATACTAATAATATACACTCAAAGGCAGATAACACCAAAAATTTTTTCAAAGTAGATAGTATCTACTCAGTGTGGATTTCCTACCTCAGAGGAAGATTTTCATGCTGCAGCTTGGGCTGTTGAGTCACTGTGCCAGTTTCACTGTATATGAGAATTTTTTTTCATACTTGTCACAGGGCTAACAGCCTGTGTTTCAGGTGTATCAGAGGCTGTCCTCCATGCTCCCTTTCTTGCTAAAGTTTGTCTGCCACCCTGAAATACAGCTGCAGACTGGCTTAAAGCACTGCTCAGTGTGACTGTCCTTTCATACTGCTGACAGTAACATTGCACAGCCATCAAACCCATTGGCTCCTAGATATTTGCTGCTCAGCTTCTGTGATCTCTGAGTGTAACATGGTTTCAAAAGAGTTATCTAGTTATCTCACGCACTGTCACCATTTGATTACTGTTCTCCTGACTACCACTGCTTCTTACTGGAATTGTGTTGGCTGGAAAAACAGTGCAGAAAACCACCAGCAGCTAGAACATCTTAAAGCACCTCTGTAAGACAGCTAAGTGAACGGAAAGGTTTCCCTTTCCCTTCTGACAACCAGAAACTCCAAACACCTGAAGTGGAAGGGTTAGAAGAAAGCTCCACATGAATAGATAGACGCTAACTATGTTTTACTTATAACCACTTGCTTATGGCTTCCGCAGATGGGAAAAAACTTCAGTGTGAGGGTGTCTGAGCACTGGAACAGGTTGCCCAGAGACGCTGAGTCTCCTTTGGACATATCCAGAATCCACCTGGATGTGATCCTGGGCAATGTGTGCTAGGTGACCTTACTTGATGCAGGGTGGTTGGACTAGATGATCTTAAGTGGTCCCTTCCAAATTCAACCATTCTGTGATTCCACGTGAGGGCTGTGAGAGTATGGGTTTATTTTATCTTTCAGCAGGGACATTGCAGTATACAGATGCAGTGGCAAATTTAATGCACATATTACAACACTACATCAGGAAGCAGCATAGCAATTATTTTATATGTCTGAATCAACCAGTCTCTACTGCATTAGAAAGTCATCCTATCTCAGAAGATAGAAATGTCTATCACTGGAGTTATGACCTCCAGAATTTCATATAACAGCGGACAAAAACAATATAGCAGTTTTATTCAAACACGAAAAACATTAAATGGAAAGTTGGCAGAGCAGAGGTCCCTAAAGGGGCTTGTGAGAAGACTGCTCCTCCACAAGCTATGCATTCACAAGAACGCCTCTTATAGCTGCATTAGGATGCAGTTTGTAAACATGGACATGATCTTAGTGAAGTCAACAGGGTATTACAGACCAGGATGGCTTAGCTGAAAGTAAAATGAATTCCTATTGTTTGTGAAAAATCACTGAGTGCAAAGCGTAACATGGTAGATGACACTGACACTTCAACAAATTGTGTTTGAGAGTGATCAGAATTGTGTGCCTTTGAAAAATGTAAAGATAACCTAAATGGGCAGAAAATTTTTCCAGTTACAGAATGTAGCATCATAGCACCCTTATATGGAAGGAGCCCATTTTAAGGTCTAAATCTTTTCTCAGATGAGTTGTGTGTCTTTTCACTGGCACCACCTTCTCTGGGGACATGCCAGCCTCAGAAATGGGGCAGTGAAGCAAGAAGATGCAACACCACCGGGCATCATACACTCACTCCTTTTTCCACTCTGAGATTGTACAATGGTGACAAGTCTATCTAATGTCTGAGCAGACAGATTGGTTAACAAGTGACAAATCAAACTATTTTAAATTTTTTCATTTTCTAACATATGACACAACTCTCAGAAGCAATTCAGGCCTGTCTCAGCACTGGCAAGTTAACTTGGTATGAATCAGGTTTAAATCTGTCATGTTTTCAAATGCATACCTTTTTGTACAAATCCTACTCCTTTCTCACGCTTGCAGCGGACAGCCTGGTCATTTGTACACAGCTGTTGTGGTGAAATTTGCTCTTGGCTTAGGCGTCAAGCTTCCCTTCTCCATTCATATTTCCATAGCCTAAGAAAACACTCTCAGGCACAAGAGTTCTATGCCACCCCCACATGTCTGAGCAGGAAGGACAGGAATCAGATAAGTAAGTTAATTACATCAACAAGTAAGAGACATTCCCTATGGAAAGTAACTCCAGGCCCAAACAGGAGCTCAGCACAAGACCTGCCCTACCAACCACTCAGCCCACTATCAAGGGGTTCTGAAGCACCTGCGGAAGACCAGAGGGACAGCAGGGATCTAAAAAGAGTGGCTGAAAGAGCAGCTTGCAAAAAGTTTCAGGATACTATGTTAGAGACATGGTACTGGAAAAAGACCCAATATGGTGAGTCAGCAAGATAAAGTCATTTAAGAGAGAAAAACAGAAATGAACAAAAACACCAGTAAGTTAATTCTAAAAACACAGTATGGAAGGTTAGAAAATAATCTAGTGCTCTGCAAAATCCATATTAACTAATAAAAGCTCAAATAAGATTAATGCAGAAAGACGCAGTGTGTGCTTTATAGATGGAAAACCTGTTTCTAGTTCCTTGAAGGAATCAGCAAGTTCACGGAATGGAAATGATATTGATATAGCCAGCTTGGAGTGTACAAGAAAAATTTACAAAGGCTCCCACTAATATTTCCTCAAGAAAAACCAACCCATCATGTGACAAAAAAGGCCACACAGATGCCATTAATTGTTTTTATGAGAAGAGATGAAAGAAGTGGAGAGATGTCATCTGTGTCTGGCTCTGTATTTGGATCTGTGCTATGAGCTTAAAAATCTGAAAATCAGTATGAAAAGCTAAATGACAAAGTTTTCTGACAATATGAAATTAATCAGAATAGCAAAGAACGTGGTTGACTGAAAGGAACTGCAGAAGAGCTTCACAAAATAATGAAATAGCAGCTGGAATTCAGTACTGATGAACATAAAGTAACACAGGTAACATATGATACATGCAGGAGGAAACAATCCTGATTTTACATGTACAGAAGTGAGTTGCCCCTCAGGAAGGAGACTTGAGCATTATAACACAGTTTGAACGTCAGTAAGAAAAGTAAAGTGAACACTAGGGATTACTAGGCAAGACAGGGTTTGTTGCTTATTAGACCCATTGGTACACCTGGAAAATGCAGGCATAGTTTTGGGTATTGAACGAGAATGTAAGGCTTTCGGGTGAAACAGAAACTCCCATTTGATTGCTTAAGGCAGCAGTTCAGACCTCCTTTCTGCCTTCTCTCCTCCAGGCTGAGAAAGTCCAGCTCACTCACAGACTCCTCATATGTGTCCCTTATAGCGACAGAGCGAGGCGAGAAGAGTAAGACATTATTTGAAAGTCACAGTACTGCTGATTGGAAAAGCTTGTTGTTGACTCCCCATTAGTTCTGTCACTTTTGCCTCAGTATAATCCCACACTCCTTCTGGAGGATCAGGTCACAGCAGGCATTGATCCTGGGTATACAGAGAGGTTACCCAATACCACAAGACAAAAATACAACTCTGCTGCAGCAAATCAGACAGCTCAGATATCCTTCTGTTGCAGCCAGTTGTTTTGATTCTTTTAATCCATTTTTTGTAAGATCCTTTCCTGTTAAAACACAAAACATTATAATCCATGTGGATGAGCTGTTACAGCCTGTGGTGATTATTTCTGAGCCTTCTTCAAGGGCCAGTCACTATTTCCTTCAAGTCCAAGTTCCAGTCTGCTTCAGTTGCACAAGCTTCTTGCACCCTGTGAGACAGCCTGATGAGCCATGAACTGCCAGGTTTTCCCTCCTGTGCAGTGCAAAACAATATAAATTTTGTTCTTCATGTTATCATTCCTATCTAAAAAGTAAGGTGGAGAGACAGCAAGAGAAACTAAAACAAAATCGAGGCTAAAAGCAGCATTAAAATTGTCTCCATACTATTACCACATGAACACAATTGATGGGAGTTTCCTTAATAGGGGAAAGAGGGGACCATAGATTGAAAAGGTTGTAACTTCAAAGATAGTAACACACCAGTGGGTAATAAATGCTTATAAAATAAGACATGCATCAGCCTGTCACATACACTTTCTACAAAACGATATATGGATGACTAAAGTGTGATAAAGAAGTGCCAAGTAAAGTAACAGGGAACCTAAATTTATACACATGCACATTAATCCAAATATTCCATGTTGAAGTATTAAAAAAAAAGACAAGGAGAGAGAGGAATGATGGAGAGTCTTTTTTTTTTTTTTCTCAAACTAAACACAACTGTTTTACATCTTCATTTTTTCTTTGTTTCTTCCCTTTTCTAATTTCCCTCAACTTCCAGCCTTTGTTCCTTTGTCTTGTAACACGTTGTTATTCTCAATATGACAAAAGTTGTACTTTTTATGCCAAATTGTTTGATACATTTTAAGAAAAGAAAATGAAAGACAGACCTTTGACGGCAAGGAGATGTGGAAGTTTGCTTGGTGTCATAATGTGCTACATCCGCCATTTCAGTTCACCTCTTTCCTGGGCCAGCTGCTGCCTGCGCACCCTCAGCCACAATTTCCTGCCACAGCAGCTGAGCGAGCACCAGTGCTGAGAGGTACTAACCGCTTTAAGTTCCTTAGGTGCTCCTCTGAGATCAAATTAAGGCTTTCCTGGTGCATTTAGCAGAATGGTGAGCAGATCTCTGTGCTAGAAGTGCTTGGCCCCGAAAGAGTAACCCACAGTGTGTCTCTGCCTGCTAGCTAAGAGAGTGCAGTGGAGAGCTACAAAGGTAATTAGGACCTGGAGCATCCGCCTTCTGAGGAAAGGCTGAGGGATCTGGGACTGTTCAGCCTGTTCCCTCTGCACAGAGTGAATTCAGACCCGTCACCAGCTCATGCAACAGGAGAGCCCGGCGGTGTCACTGAGGGTGCAGATGATAGAAGACGGGTTGGCAAAGGCAGGCAGAGGACTCACAGTACCCTGCAAACTGCACCAGCTGTAGAACCTGACAGTGTGTGCCAACAGCTCAAGCACCTTGTGCTGGGAAAGCTTCTGCTTGTGTTAGGAAAGACAGCTTTTTAACTTAGAAAATGAACACTTCTGCAACAGAAACAACTGTCAGACAAATATAGAACCCTGAAATGACATTTTTACTCTCTCTTTTCAAAGTAATACTACACTTTAAAGTACAGTGAAGCATAATGACAGTTTAAAGAGAAAAAGAACAGGTGTGATTTTGAAGACAAGGTACAGAAGTGAGTCAGACCTAATCTCAGGGACACCAGAGGAAATTTGAAATTACTGCATGAAGATCACTTCTGATGTAGGCAAGTACAACTGAAATAAGGATCTACCAACACCCGAATAACCAGAAGCAGAAATATCCTCCACTATGGAGGACCTAAAGTCAGTCACAAACTGAGCGCAGGCAAGGTATGCCCCAAAAAACTTTCCAGAGTCCAAACCAAAGTCTGAGTACTTTCAGTCAGCAGAGAACTGCATCTCAGAGCTGTCTGTTGATGAAATGCCCTAATTTTGGGATGCTGTGAGGCTGTCAGGCAGATGTTGTAGAAAACTTTGGGGTCAAAGAACACGTAAAGCTATTTCTTAGACTCAACCTGGCAATACTTTTCTATAAAGTCAACACGCAGGAGGCCAGAGAGGCAAAGTAAGATACAGCAAGAAGAAAAATAAAGCTTTTGAGGATCATGGTAACAATTCTGAATTGGAACTGAAGCTGCATATAAAATTACCTGCCTAGATGCGAAATTACATGTCTTCCTATGAGCTGTCCTTGTACACAAGGCAGCTTCAGTGCTTCCTTCAAAGGGCACCTTGCATCCTCCAAGGCAGTTGTTGAAAAGTAAAGGATTCTCATGCAAGGCTGAAAGGACACAGAATCCAAGCACAGATTCTCAGTAAAAATAAGAGATAGGTAGGCATGTGCTCTTTCAACAGCACACATGGTCAAGCTGGAATGTAGCACCTACTTAATAAAAAAAAAAGATGATTTGGTAAAATCATTATATAGATATTTGTTGAGTTTTGGAACACTTTTGTGTGATCTGGCATAACAAAAAGAAATGACAGAGATTGCAGCCACATACATGAGCCTTTGCTTTGGTCCATGCATTCTTCAAAGTCATTCTGAAAAGGAAAGACAAAGAAGTATAGCTAGCTTCCAGTTACCTGACTTGCTTCAATTTCTAATATAATGTCCTATTCTAATACGGTTAAAAATTTTCCTGCAGTGGGTAAGAATCACTTCTTTCTATTGAAGTTATTAGAGCTGTTGCACTTCACAAAACAGTTCTTTAATTTTCCAAAATATCTACAGTCATTGCACTTTTTATCTCTAAATGTGTTAAACAGTGCCCATCAAAATATGAAGTATCCTTTGCCAACAAATTCCCTCCTTGCAGAAATGCTTGCTGGTGGTAGCAGTGCTAACGTTTTACTTTACTTGGACTGCAACAAAAATAAAAGTATCTTGAATGATGACAGTAATGCATGGAATTCACTGTTCCAGATTTGTTCATCTAACATCTTGGTTACGTGACATGTTATTCACTTTTTGACCTAAATTATTATGCAATCTTTCTTTGTACTATTTAAAAGTTGCCTCATTTCACCTTAAATACCACTAAGCAATGACAGCTGAAGTGATTCCTAACATGGTTTGCAAATGTAAGATCTTATTATCTGACAAACTACTGTATGCCTGGAAGTAATCTGAACATTTTGTTTGGACATTTGAAACAATCACTTTTCAGGAGATAGCTAATGAGTGAACACTGTTTAACGCAAATGTAATAATATTATTTCGGTATTGTCTAACAGAAGGATTTATGATTTTTTTTTTTAAACCAGAAGTCTAAATACAGTATTTTGTATTTTCTAATAGAGAAATTGCAAAGAAACTATGAAAAAGTTTATGTTTGATAGTAAAGTACGCTAATTACACAAACCATGTAGCTCATGAAAATAGCTGCAGAAAAAAGGGATGAACGGCACTTTAATTCCCACGTGGCTTTGGTGGCAGAAGCCACCAGCAGTGGGTTAACCGGGATTGGGCTCCTCTGTTGGAGAAAAATGACAGGGGGAGGAGAGGAGTCACACATAAAACTGCACCCTGATAAAACTGGTCAGCAGCACATGAGAGCACAGTGTGTCCTAAATGCCCTTTGGAACTGGTCACTGGAGGACCCAAGTGCGGTTATGCTTTTAAATGAAGAACCCAATGGGTAGCAGTGACCTATTGGGTCTCTTAGGTACAGAAATATTCAGCGGTTACAAATATCTCTTGAGAGTAATCTGGAGGCATTGCTGGCATTTGTGAAAGTTGTAACCTAATCCTGTAGTCATCCAGACTTCATGGATGGTTAAATTTTAGTGGTTGTCATCTCACAGGAGGCAGTTCATACAGCTGCCAGTATGCAGCCTCTAAGCCTCTAGTTGCACATGACAGCAATAGGCAAAAGAGCCAAACAGCTTCACAAAATACCTCTTAGTTTTTTCATTTCACCACAGAAAACATGCAGACATAAATCATCATGTTAAAACAGCCTCTGTCCTGATTACCCAGTGGATAGAAGGCCACTCAGGACATCTAATGCATAAGAGCCAGAACTCCATAGCCCAGCCCCAATAGCAGTGTGTAATTGCTGTTGAAGACAAGGGCTCTAACAGTGGTACAAAATGTGGCCTTTTTTTTTTTTCCCCACAGTTCTCACTTGTTTTGTGTTATTCAACAGTCAGTGCACCCAAAGTAAGACAACGAAAGGGCTGAGATACCCATCCAGCATGAACACACTTCCAGGTAAAAGCTTCTCTAATATTTCTTCGAAACAAAATGCCAAAAACAGGCTCTATTATCCTTTCAGCCATGTTATGTTTGGTCATTACTTTGTTATTCTGCATAAGCAAAGTTTCACTGCATCCAGTAAATATCTATGGGGGCAGGATAACTCAGTCAATTAACAGTTCTCCCCCATTTCTTAATTACCGAAACACCCCATCCTGACTCTGAGAAGGGCATGGGCTCCCTTTCAGATGGTATTTAGAAGGAGACTCTCACTCTTGCTAAGATTTCCTGCACTTTCCACAAAAGTCAGGCTATTAACCTCCCTGACCTGACCATATTCCAGTATTCATCAAACCCCATGGGGGAAGAGCTTGCTTAGTACTGACTCAGGAAAAGATTGCCACCCACTGAATCAAAACCACCCCACTTAAAGCAGCCTGAGTATGTACGTCCACAGACATATGTGTGTTTATAGCATATATACACACTGCATGGCGAACAGAAACCAATGAGGGATCTGACACAGCTACAATTTGTGTCTCAGAGTAATGCGCTACTTGTTCAGTGGCGGAACTGACAAGATGTGTTACACAATCACATTTACCCACCAGGCGTGTTGTAAGCCAAATACAGAATTTTCCCCGGTGCTCACAGGTTCGGCATCCAGGGAGAAGTCCCTAATCTGCAACTGTAGCCTTAAATAGGTGAATTTGCACAGGCAGAAGAGCAAAGCAGGCCCACATTATTTCTCTGACCTCACTGTTTCCTCTCTGCACTGAGGCTGCTAACAGTAACTTTCCTGTTTGATATGTTGTTCTTTCTGCCAGCTGCCACCTTAAATTAGGCTCTCATATGTCCTTTGGTAGGAAGGATCTTTGGGTTCAAGTCAGGAGATGCATTTAACACGCTTCTGATACTCCAGCATAAGCAGCTGTGACATGCAGGCAATTCTGAACATCCACAAACATCACCACCAATTACCCCCTTTATTAGTCCGACCTTGTGGTGGATGCCCAGGGAGAATTTCACTGTCAGTCTGAGCATTTCACAGCTTCCTATATTTCATGAATATATATATATATATATGCTGTGTTTCACATTTCACTTATTTGCTGCTCTCCCAAACACCAGTTTCTTAATTTTAGCTGTTTCAGTAATAAGGCATAAATCACTTTTTTATGGCTGCTGCACCATTTTTCTGCTAGCAGCTGTCATATTGCATTAGGCTACATTATACACGATGAAGAACGAGGGAGAGGTGGAGCATAACATACGCAGCCTAACAAATCTATTATGCTGTTCAGCTGATAGGCCTATTTGTCTTTCAACGCTGAAAGTACAATAAGTCCTACTAGCCCAAACTAACAGCGCTCCAGGAGAATGTTAAGAATGTAGATTATATACAAATCAGGGAACTCTGATACTGTATTCAGCTGGGATAATCTGCTCCCAGATAATGGAGCTGATGTATTTTAGGCATCCATTACCCTTAGGAAGTTTTTATGGAAAGGTTTTTATAATTCAGTTTCCAAGCACAGTGGAAATCTGTACTGAACAATGGGACTGTCTAGCTTGTGGTTATGTTTAAACAGCTCAAACATACTCAGGACTTGTCTACGCCGCACACTGTGGGGTGATGTGGAAATACAGCATCAGGGCTTCATGCGAGATTCAGCCGTGTCCTGTGCTCCAGGAACAAGTGTTGACCCTCCAGGAGTGGCTGAGGGAGCAGTGGAAAAGCCAAACCTCACTCCTGTTTTCTGCAGAGGTTGTCCACAGCCAGAGACTTCACGTTTATAATTTCAGCGCAGCTGGATTTCTCTGACACAAGGCTGTAGTTCTAAAACAAGCAGTAGAAAAGAGCAAATGCAGAACCATTCGACACCTCTGACCCCAGAAATGCCACAATTTCTTACAGCTATTGTGATCATGGGATGAAATTGAAATTTCTGAGTGGAACCCTTCTTAACAAAGAAAAGACATTTTTATACAGAAAAAAAGTAAGCGAACTTAGCATAAATCTCATAAGTATAGACTATTTAGGCTATGATAGATCAGACTACAGAGGATTTCTGTAGCTTAACAAAGCTTTATGGAGTTCTTAAATATTCTTCCCCACCCTTTCCCATGCAAAACCCTCAGATGCTACTGCAGTTATGAGAAATTCTTTAAATCTCAGCATTGACACTCCATTTTAAGGAATACACGCATTAAAATCTTCACAATTTTAACTTCTGCCTAATTATTTTTACAGCACCATTCATAGCAAGAGGAGCACTGTAAACCATAGGGTAATGTTAATTACGTGTACATGCCAATTGTAAAGGTTTCAATAGTGACCCCTGTAACTACCACTGATTGTGTCTGCACTCCTCTATGTAATCACATAGCTCTAGCTAAAGCAACAAAACCCTACCTCGGCTTGTCCTGAAGTCTGAGTAAAATCTAGGGTGGACTCTCAAGGGACAAATTCTTGTTTGGTTGCTTTTCAGAAAGTATTAAGTATCTCCTCTCTACCCTTCAGGACACTAAGATTTTTGAAGCTGGACAATTTGAGTCTGAATTATTTTATAGAGCTATGAAGAAATCTGATTCTGTTAAAAATACATACAAAGTAATACATACCGTTTTGAATTTAAAACATTTGCAAAACAGTGTTTGAATGAAGATTTTGGCAAATCTTTATTTTTCTATCTGGATATCAACTCCACTGCATTGAATGAGGGACCTTTTATTCATTGCATGTTCTCAGACCTACGTGCAACACTTTTAGTCCTTTGCTAATTCAAATGGTACTGCATTTAATCTCTCCGAAAAACAAAACAAACAAACAAAAAAACAGAAAACAAAACTCACTGGAATACAAACCCCATATTTTGTGGTTTTCTTGTGGAAACAGTCCACAAGACAACAGTCCACCTGGGAGAAACTGAAGAGGCCTTTAAAATCCATGATGCATCAAAGCACAGATTTTGTGGTTTTTTACTTCTGATACCAAGTTGTGTATATAGCCAAGATTTTCCTGCAAACCATGAATCTTCTCATACCACTTAACCACAACCACAAATAAGCAACCGTCATGAAACTTGCGGGATTTCTCTGAGGGGCTTTCTCTGGCGTATGGGAGCTAAATGTCCAGGACATTTAGATTCTTTGTTAAGACCAAAAGAGCACTGGCCGATGCCATGCCTGGTCAGCTTTGCAGCAAATGGTCAGTGAGCAATAAATGAGACCATATTTTTCCTTCTTTTCATCTCTTTAAAATGAAGTTCATATGAGCTGCCTTCTGTCCCAGTGTACGTGCTCAGAGAGCTTGCAGTCATAATGTGTCAGGGTGTTACTCCTCTCTCCTTTCGTGCAGCCATACAAGACCTGGGCACATTTTGTTTTGAAGAGGTTAATCATGCCTCAACCTTATGAAGTGTTTTGAGTGTTAATGGTCTCTGTTCAGTCCAGCATTGCTTTGAAATAGCCCAGCTTATGTATCTGTTTATTTGAACTCAGATTAGCTAATGCAGTTGTTTATTTTTCCTTAACTGGAGCACTATAACACTTATTCTATATAGTTTTAATCATTTATTCCTAAGAAACACATTTTTTCAGCGTAAGAACTTGGAAAAACTTGTTCACTTTGAGTGGGAAGAGTAAGATGATTTTATCCACATTTGGGTTTTATTGTTTTAAAAGCGGAAGAGAAATGACAAAATGTTGAGACAATTACATATGTGCAAAATTATTTGTTTATTTGATTTTTTAACCTAGTGAAATGCACGTATTTATTTAAATTTTGTTTGGATAAAATTTTCCCTTGACACTGTAGTCTATGTATTTTAATTTGGTTTGATGCCTAGATGCTTTGTGTAGAGCCAAAACCAAAAAGTGCATTCTCCAGCTATATCTAAGAGGATTTCTTGTTAACCACTTTTTAACCTTTCCTGTCCTCTGCAAAGAAGTATCATCAGTGACAAGAAGACTGCACTCATTCCCTTACGTGGAACAGCCTTTGTGAGAGCAGAATGAAATTCCAGGGTCAAAACAAACATTGTGGAATGCCGAGAAGGATCATATTGATGTTTCCAAAACAAACTTTCCACTTCTCATTTTGCAATCAGGATTTCTTTTGAAATTTACCTATATTCAGTTTCAGTGAAGGTTAAAAAGCCCAAATGAAATGTCTACTGGCCTGAAATGACATATCTTTCAAATTTGTGTGTTTGTCTCTGTTTGGCAAGAAAACTGACAAATTTTCATTCTAGGTTGACCAAAAGAAATGTTTTTATTGTTGTTGATTTTTTGGGTTTGGTCTGCATACAAACACAAATTAGTAAGTTCTTTACACAGCTCTAGTCTTCAGATTAGAAAGAACTAACTTGATCAGCAAAACTGTCCTTTCAGTTTTGCGCATGCAAACAAGAAGTAACCTTATTTGTTCTCACAGATTTACTTCATACTTATGCAAGAGAAAAGGGAGCGAGATTTCCTGTCAAAAGAGTAAAAATGAAGAAGGGATAAAAAAAGAAAAAAGAAAAAAAGAAAACGGAAAGGGAAAGGGAAGGAAAAAGGAAAGGAAAACAGTGTAATGCAGCCACATCTCTTGTGTGTGTTGCTCAAAACCAACTGAAACAAAGCTGACTACAGACTCTGCAGAGGCATACTTTGGATGCAGCAAAATAAGTTCAGTTCTGCAGCAGTAAAGCAACTCCCCCAGTCACCGCTCTGGGAGGAATCAGGGGAGTTTCAAGGGGCTGCGAGTGGAAAAGAGGATTAGGAAGAGCCAGCAGGATTTGGCCGACCTTTGTTAACTTCCTGACCCTCACTTCCCCCCCCACGGGATCCAGGTCTGGCCGTGGGAACAGCACCTGCCTTCCCCAGCCGGAGTCCTCAGCCCGGGAGCTGAGCAGCCCAGCACGGACCCTCGGGCCTCTGCTGCCATCTCCTGCCAGGGGTCCCACGGTACTCATGTCTATGGGACAGGAAGAAAAGGCCCAAGGGAAGGTGGTGCAAAGGAGTTGGGTGCTCAGGGTTCTCTGATAGCCCTGACAGGAAAGGCTTCTAGCCCCTTCTACTTGGGGAGATCCCAGCTGCTGGGGTCTCATCACCTTGACCCTTAAGACAGCACAGAAACAGAAGTCATTGGCATCTTTAATCATGGCCCGTGCCCAAAACTGTTTTGGGGTCACACAGGTGAGTACCAGAAGTTAATCATGCATCATTATCCTTCCAAAAACATTTCCCTTACACCTGAGGTTTAAAAACATCAGCTACAAGGAACAAATAAGATCTGAATAATATAGATAAACTGAATACTGAAGACCTTCCCTACATCATCCTAACTCTCTTACAGCAAGAAAAAGGAGTGCAGTAAACTACACACGTATTTCAATACTTGTACATGCAATATACAACTATATGTGTACTACAGACCCAAAAGAGAACCATGCTTCGGTCAGCATCTTCATCTCCACTGGTTTCTATATGGACAGATTTTCTTATATAACGTCACGTGTGAATGCTGAGTACCCCTTCCAGTGTGTATGCATGCATGTCTAATGTACATGTATTTTATGCCTAAATTCCTGTTGAGAGCAAAACTATTTATCCTACAATAGTGATGAACCATATGCTTTGTAACGTGTCAACACAGTGGTCATGAATGACCCAGTACTCATGTGAAACACAGGCCAATGCTTTCACAACTGCCAAATGCTTTACCTCTACAAGGTAGATTGCAGGCCCATGGCAAAAACTGAAGTGGAAAATTATGAATATGCAGAAAAGCTGGACAGGTTGATGTCTGTAGATGAATGTAGGTTTTGAGATAAGCAATGAAGCAACTAATTGTCTGAAAATCAGCAGAGGGAGGGGAAAGAACTGTCTCTCAGAATATCAGATCCTGGTGGTTACTGCAATCGCTTCTAGGCAAATAAGATTTGTATCTGTCTAGAGCTATACGGGAAGCAGAAGAAGGAGACCTCCGCTCTGATTTTGATCTGTGTCTTGGGACATGCCCATTTCAAGATGTTTATCACTTGTAACATTTCTTTCCCCTCCTGCTACCTCTTCCCCATCCTTGGAAGAACAGAATCTGGAAGAGATGAGCTTGCATGAGAGCATAGTTTGCATAGGCACTGGTCACAGGTCTGGAGTGTTCTTTATAGCGTATGAGATCTTGACAGAAAAGTGGGATGGGGAGTTCCCAAAGTGCTCTGCCCTCAGTGACAGTTAGGCTAACTCTAGAAACGTGAAAACTCATTTTATAAGCCCTTCATGAGAAATTAAAACTACAAGCAAATTGCCAAGATTGCTCAGAAGGAGATAGCTTGAGTAAGGTCTTATATCTTCATACCAATAACAACACAGAAACCTGCTGATTAATTGCAGTGTGTTTTTAGAAAGTTTGGGATGCATCAGGTGACGACAAATAACACTGGAGCTTTAAGCAACAAATGCCTGGATGAGCTCAAACATTCCGGGTTTTCCTGTGCTTAATATGTTGCATTGCTATCTTGATATGTAATGTCACAGATGGTAATATTAGTCATGAAAGCACAAAGAAGCCAAGTCTGTAGACAAATTAAGGTGGGGGGAGCAGAGGAGGGAGCAGGGAAAGAGAAAGGAAAGCTAGAGAGAGCAGTGAATGCCTACAGCAAACATTTTATTTTAAAGCGTCTTTATATGCACTGAACACCTCCTCAAGATCTATGTGTTGGCAAGAGCAGCCATAGGAGGCTGTAAATCCTTAACCTGGCTGGTATCCACTGCAAGAAGTAGAGCAAGTAGCGTGGTGAAAATACTTGGAAATGAATAGATGAACTTAATTTAAGAATGGGCAGTCATCCCACAAGTTCTCATGCAAAAGAGTGGTGGCTTCCTCTGTTTTGTGTTGTTGTTGTTTTTAAAGTAACTGCAGAGCCCTTCTCCATCAAGGGGATTCAAGGGGCTTGCATCCCTCTTCTTTGCACCTTCCAAATGTCTTTTTTTTTACCGTTTGCTCACAGTACATTTTACCTACCATGAAGAGCTTAAGGGAAAGCATTTGTATAGATTACAGTCCAGTATGAAAAGAAAGAATAAGACAGTGACTGAAGTTACTATTTGAGAGACGAATTAGAAAGCCGTGAAACTACACATATTAGATGGAGTCACAGGGACGCTTCTTCCAGCTTAACATGGTCACTAGTGCTCTTGCTTGCTAAGTGAATTATACTTCCACGAGCAGAGGATGTGGAGCTGATGTTAAATGAGGTAGCATACTTCCATAAAAGAAACACACCTCTTGAGTAATCTCTAAAGCCAAATATGCAATCTTATTGAAATAAACTTAGGTGTAGAACAACTGTACTGGTGAAATTGCTCTTCTCATCTGAGTCATCTAAGGGTTGGGGAAAACAGTGAGAAAGATAACAGCTGGGCCAAACAGCTGTGAACTGAGACAATTGAGTAATTTTGTGAAAAGAATTCATTCCACATAGAAGAAAAGTTCAGACAGGACAAGAAAGTCACCTGTAGTAAATGTAACATGCTGCTCATAAGTTCAGCTTAGAAAGAGATGTCCCACTTTCCTTTTGCACTTGGTTGACTTTGCAGAGGTTTGAGTATATGTGGGGGCAATTAACAAGAATTTGAAGGAGGAGAAACAGAAATTGGTGGCTCACAGGTGTGAATAAGGCAATACAAATGAACTAATTCATTTTTAGGCTGAACAATAGGGAGAACTCCTAACACTGCTCTTATTCTACCATGAAATAAAGTCCTCAAATGAAGGGATGGATGCCTAATAGCCTGAGATGGAAAATACTATACACTGAGAGAACACTTTCATTGTCAAGGAAATGCATAATTTAATAGGTCCTTTCCATTTCTATGATCCTAAAACCTGGGGTCCTTCCAAAATATAAGGCAAAATGAAAGATATATTGAACTTCTGCATCACTTTTATAAAGCATTTAATCTGTCTTGGCATACAGAGGCACAAACAGCAAGGCTATTTTGTTTGAATCATTTTACATTTAGAAGGAGATTTGATCATACTCTGGAGACTGGACAAATGTAGTGAAAGCAGAAATAATGGCTGATGCTACACTCTTTCTTTAATGTTGCTTATTTTATAATCCAGATCTGACAGTGTGTGCTGCTGCACTGACTGGATTCCCTTGAGAAAGGAATAGCAAACTAAGTAACACTGCATATGATGGCTTTGTGATCTTACTCCAATTTGTCATATACCACTCTCACTTTCTATACTCAATATTTTATGTAGTCCACCAAGCAGTAGGTCTGATTTTCTTTTACAAATTTATTTTTTCCTATGTTGATAGGGCGGGACAAAAACCTAAAGTTGCACCTCCGATACTGCAAGAACCTGAGAATACACTCAAAAAGCTTTATATTGTATTTAAAGTCCAGAGTGTGAATGAACTTTCCCAAACACTCAATATTTTTATTAACATTCAGCAGAAATATATTTTACAGAAATAAATTCAGTGGATTTAGATGATTAGAATGACAATTTCTGAATAAACTGAGGCAACATGAGTAAGATCTTAGCCCTTTCACAGAAGAAGAATACAGCAAAACTAATCTTTGGTAATTGAACTTAAATGTTTCAGTTAAATAACACGGCATACAAGTTCCTTCCAATGATTTTTTTTTAACCTACTAGAAGCATAGGCACAAAATTTGACCTTTCAGACATTGACACAGAGTATTCCCTTCCTCCCAAAGTTTCCCCTAGTTGATGTAATCCACACAGTCAGGATAACAGATATATTTTCGCAGATCATGAATCATGTCAACCATACTTCAGCAACACAAGGAAAATGCACAAAGTCTTGCTTCTGCTCCAGAACAAAATTCAGCCCTTGAACATCAACGTCTACTTCCATTTAGGATTATATTTGTTGCCAGTGAAAGGTAAGATTCAAGAATCTTTTTTCTTGAAAGAAACTGCTAAAATGTGCATGGATAAATAATCCTATTCTCTTTGGTGCTAGGATGCGCAAATCTTAATCATTTTATTTTCATACATCTCTAGGATGGAAATGGGAATATTTTTTTATGCGTAGATATTGAAGAAGGATAGATTATGTGAAAATCCATACAGGAAAAAAAATATATGAACAAGTAGTAATGCTAAAGATATGAAGTGATCTAAAATTTAGTAATTAAAATTACTAACTGTGCTGATGGACAACTGATTGCCTATTGCATAGTAAGTTGTCAGACATGGCTGACCTAAAACTTACAGTCCAGTAAAACACTGAATTTGGATATTTAAATAAACGCAAGAAATACTTATCTGTAGTTAATGTATGAAGGCTATGAAAGTTGTGAAGGCATCAGAATTAAAGGTATATTACAGTCTTGTTAGATAAGGTCTTGTGCTCTTAGAGCACAAGAAATATAGTATTATTTGTTGTGAGGTTTAACACTAGGTAGTACAGAAATTTAAAATGCTGTTTTCTGACAGAGCGGGATTTTAGAAATGCAAACAATGTCATAAAGATATCACTTTTAATGGTGTAAGTAGTAGATATTTGACTTTTCTTGAATATGACAACAGAATTGTTACAGAGATTTGAGACTCCTGTTTGAGAATATGTATTTGTTCATGTAGAATTCATCCCCATAGTTTGGTTTCACCACTATGTTAGCTAAGCAAAACCTAAGAATCAAAAAAACCACCCACAAAACAAAAACAAAAATAAAAACTCCTTCTACTCCTTGATTTTTCTTTAGGGATCAATAGAGAAATAGTTACTTCATTTACACATTAAGTTAAGTCTGTCTGATTTCTGAACGGAATATGGGTCTTCTTTTTTTCTTTGTCCCTCTAAGGTAAAAAGTTCTATTTTCTTTGTCTGGTCCAAGAGTCACAGCACCTGAGACAGTATGGCATACACACATCTCCGTGTTTTTTTCCTATTTCAGCATTATGCTGAAGAATGATGAAAATCATTTTCTGTGAACATAGGCCAAGAAACTTCCTGAACTTTGCATCATTCAATAACTCATATCTGAGGTCACAAGATGCAGACAGGTTGCATGATTCTTCTTGTTAGCCACCCTCTTAACCAAAGAGGTCAGTCACCAGCCCATGAAACTGTGCAAGAAATCTCCCTCAGCATGCAATTCTTTTGTATAAGTCTTGGTGCTTATCTGCACTCCTAGCAGACAGCACACACAGATATAGAACATTTTCTCCATCAAAAACAGGGCAGTTCCTCTTGAAGATAAACTGATTGTGGCTGTCTGGCTTGGGATGAGAACTGTGCCAGGCACTCTGAATGTCCTGACAAGATACCAGATTTCTGTGGATGGGATGCTGCACGAAGATCACAGTGAATTCCTGAGTAGCCAGGACTGCCCTACTGACTGCCATCTCCTTCTGATACCAAAAAAAGCTCTGCAAAATAGCTTTTTGCCTGTGCTTTATCCCAGTGTTTGGGTTTCTGTCCCTCCCAGTATCACCAGCATATGGAATGAGCACAGGAGAGGAACATGCTACTGGAACTAGTTATGGCAGCAAACTGGGGCCAATAATGTGAGGACAAGTTCCTAGCAACATGAAATAACAGTTCCAGAAAGGCAAACAACAGCTACTAGGCACATAACAGAGAGGTTTTTGATCATTCAGGAGTGTCAGAAAAACCCTATTCTTATTTCCTGTAGAGCTGAAGGAACTACAGACTTCTACACTTAGTTGCTTAACGTTCAAGCCTTCTGCCACTTGTGTATTTTTATCAGCATTTTAAGAAGCTAGAATATTTTTCTCTTATCTCCACTTTGGGAAATTGTTTTTTCTCCCAGTAAAAGAAGGACTTGCTTTGGTGGAACTGGAGACCCGAGTGTCTACAGGAATCAGTGTATTTCTGGACTTGCTGTTTCAATATTGTATTCAATATTTCACTTTATCCCATAAAGCTGGCAAACAAAACATTGTTGACTGCATCATTAACAGGATTTTTTTTCTCTTTTCTTCCACTTTGGGTTGAACACGAAACCAAAACTAAACTGAGAAAAGGCTCTAGAAAAATAATGAGGAGTGATTTTTGGCAAAGAACCTATGTTGCATGTTTCACAGGATTGGATACTAATTAATGGATGATTACAGAGAAGATGAAGTTAGATGCTTCTCAGAGATGCAAAGCAAAAGGACAAGTGACAACAGCTTCAAAATCCAGCCAGGGAAACTTGACCTGGAGGTAAGAATTCTTCATTGTGAGGTGGTGCAGGATGAACAAGTTCTCAGGGAGTATAGGGAATCTCTCTGTCTTTGAGGATATTCAAAAGCCACCTGGATTCATCCATCAGCAATAACATCTAGCTCCCATGTTAGCACTGCTTAAACCAGGAGGTCAGACTAGATGATGTTCCAGAGATTCTTCCAACCTACATTAGTTCTCTGGTCTGTGTGACACGAAAACCTCTGCATTTCATGAAAGAAAGCTGAGTCTGTGTTTCCCCTGGGGGTGTCAATCTGGAATACGACTCAGACAGGGATGTGAACACTTACAAAGGATGGAAGCTCCAAGCCTCTTGCAACATATTTTGACTATGTCCAGCCCCATGCACACTGGAACTGCAAGAGCAAGCCCAGGAGAGATATACTTAAAGGCAGAGCAGATGATGAAGACCCTAATGATGTTGTCTGAGGTGTGAAAACATGACAGGGTAGTTTGGTGTCTGTGCACTGTGCCATGGTCCATCCAATCATGTGGACACAACCTGATGTGACCATCCATGTGAGAGGGGCAGGCTGTCCTGCAGCCATGGTTTCCAACTCTCTTTGTTCTTTTCTTAGGAGGGGACAGGGGCCAAAGAAAACCCACCTGGCCAAGGCTGTTGGCACAGAACACTGTTGACAGATCAGGACTGATCTCCCTGCTGAGACTCTCAATAGAAAAGGAAGTGAAAGGCTCACGTGGTTTCATATGCCTTTGGCTTTTCTTGGACTAACTTGATCCCCAAAGCTTGCAGGAAAGAAGAGCTGGGGAGACAAACTTCTCCAAAAGTAAATGCCGCCTGGAGACTTGGCTGAGAATTAGACAGACATTACTGAGCCAAACTGTAAATCTGAAATTTTGAAATAAAGTTTGGAATTTTCCTCAGAAAAGCTTGGCCACCAGGAGGTCTGACTGTAAGGTCAGTGCCAGAAGAGGCAGAAAAAACTGGACTGAACTTCAACAAGCAAGACATTCCCTGATTGCCAGATATTGACAGGCCTGGCTTCAGCCCCTCTCCTTGGACAGATTGAAGCAGTTATCAGAAAAAGGCACCTAAGTGTAAATCTGTGGGGAGTTTGGTGAGTGGTACAAGCATGTTTCTTACAAAGGCACCTCTGAGCAGTCAGCCAGGAGCAGCATGCTGCTCTCAGTAGCAGCAGAGGCTTCTGCAGTTGAGAAAACAAAGTTGAAAACAAACAGCTGCATAATGTATTGCAGTAAGGCTTTTACGGCAAAGAGATAGTGGGTCATAAACAAGTCCCCCAGTAACTGGAGGATATCCAACAAGGCACAAGACCTAAAAAGAACTATTTGTTTTTTCACTCTTCATGAGATGAAATGCACACTGCAGGAAAATCCCGTGCAAATCAACATAGCGTCACGGAAACCAAGAGACCATCAATAAAAGTAATAAATGGAAAGGGTTATGATAATATATACTTAGCACTTTACATTTTCAAAGTGCTGACAGGACATTAATCCTCAAAATACCCTCGTGAGGGCAAAGGCAGCTTTAACATTTTTAGGTGGGCTTGTGAGACAATTTTTGATCTCAAATTGATCTGACCTGACTAACATTCAACAGGCTCATGCCTTTCTGAGTTAAATGGAATTAGACAATGTTCACACCAGATGACAAGATACTTCACTGTTTCTCCTCATCTGACCATGAGAAGCAAAGCTCAACGTCTGCTGGACTATGCTTTCATGCCAATTCTGTAAAACAGTTTTTAAGGTCAATTCTTCCTCTTAACTGGGGCCTATGGACCACTGTGTTTACTGTCACTGGAGAGCTTTATTACATTCTATTACTCAGTTAACCTTTTCTTCCAGTTAAATCACTATGTAAGATGTACATACCAGTAATTCATACACCAAAAAATGCAGACTGGCCATTTCCAATGAACAGAGAGAACTGTCTCCAAGAGAGCCAGAAAAGGAAAACAAGAGAACATAAGTTATATTTTATAACTACAAAGGGCTGCTTTTTATCTTCCACAGATTATTTGTTCAACTGCAGTTTTGAATTAGCTCTGCTTCTCTTTGTCTAAGTGCTCAGGTCTGGGCAGGGAGTGGAGGTGATGGTCAGTTGTTCAACTCACTGACTGTTTCCAGTTGTTTTCTTTGGGGCTGTGAATCTTCTGCTACCTCTGTTACTGTTGATGATCTCAATAAGTCAAAATTTCATACATGCTGGAGACTCCTTGTGTAGCTGTTCAAAATGAGTTTCATTAAAATAATAAGAAGCTAAGTAGATGGCTACAAATAGAGCATGTGTCAAAAGTGAGTTCAAACTTAGGTCTTCCAGAGAAGTGATTAATGAAAAACAAAACTAGAAGAGGTGAGTTGGTGACTGCAAAAGGAGAAGAGGTGGACGGGCAGAGAGACCTAGACACCTACTTTCTAAGTATTTCTGGGTACCTAGCAGCTCAGTGGATAAGATATTCAGCCCAACTGTATGCTAATTCATATACTGGTCATGTAACCTTAAAACTGATCAAGTAAGTACTTGAGAAGCAGGATTTGCAATAATTGGAACTGAGATTGTCCACTGCTCTAAACTGTACTGCGTAGTAAGAATATTAACTACAGGAAACATAACTAAAAAGCAAAAAAAAAATAATTTCAGGACAGTTTAAGGTCTTCTGTGTAAGTAATCTTCTGAGGAGTTGCTTGTGAAGTCCTTGAGCAGAATTTATTAGTAATCATAGAATCATAGAATCATAGGGGTTGGAAGGGACCTCAAGAGATCATCGAGTCCAACCTCCCTGCCAAAGCAGGTTCCCTACACCAGGTCGCACAGGTAGGCGTCCAGGCGGGTCTTGAATATCTCCAGAGAAGAAGATTCCACAACTCCCCTGGGCAGCCTGTGCCAGTGCTCCGT
>VXAB01006140.1:85369-102209 GCA_013399175.1 Odontophorus gujanensis
AGCTCTCCAGCCTGTCCAGGTCTTGCTGAATGGCAGCACAGCCTTCAGGCGTGTCAGCCAATCCTCCCAACTTCATATCATCAGCAAACTTGTTGAGGGTGGCCACTATCCCCTCATCAAGGTCATTGATGAAGATGTTGAACAAGACTGGACCCAGCATGGACCCCTGGGGGACACCGCTGGTTACAGGTCTCCAACCGGACTCTACACTGCCAGTGACAACCCTCTGCACTCTGTCAGTCAGCCAGTTCTCAACCCACTTGTCTGTCCACTCGTCTATCCCACACATCCTTAGCTTTGTTATAAGGATGTCATGGGGGACAGTATCAAATGCCTTGCTGAAATCAAGGTAGACTACATCCACTGCCCTTCCCCTATCCACCCAGCCAGTGCCAACATCATAGAAGGCCACCAGGTTGGTCAAGCATGACCTCCCCTTCGTGAACCCATGCTGGCTACTCCTGATAACCTCCTTTTCTTCCAGTTGTCTGGAGATAGCATCCAGAACAAGCTGTTCCAGGGACAGAGGTGAGGCTGACTGGCCTATAATTACCAGGATTTGAATGTTTTTCAAATAAATAAAAAGGTCCAAACTAAGTAATTTTATTCTTTAGAATCAGGGCTATAAAAATCATTTCCCTAAAAATGGGAAACTGAAGGCCACCCATCAGAGAAAATGTTTAAGGAGTAAATTCCTAGCAGAAACTGTGGAATGAGTATGTGTTGCCTCTGCAACAAATGGGTACTTGGTGGAGGTTGATGGGTATCTGGGTATGGGGGGAGGCTCCACAGTTAGGTTCTGCGAGATTTTGTGACATTGGTGATTCCCAGATGCATCTACAACATCCTGAAGATGATTTCTAGAAGCAGTTTGGGTTGGATATTTTTATACTGCTTGTCCAAAGAGACAAGAACAGAACTGAAAAGCAACTTCAAAATGTGCAAAAATCTTTGAAGATCAAGTCCTTAAAATGAGTGAATCATCTCTTCGCTGGTTAAAATGAGAGGAAAGTAAAAAGGATATGAAATGATCAACCATTTCACATCATGTGATGGGAAATCTCCTCAGTAAATATAATCAAGGCAACTAAACTGTGGTGGCCTAAAATTTCTGTTCAGCCTATTTGATGAAAGGCAATGACAATTTTGTCTGCACACAAACTAACTGTAGATACAAGAATTCAGTGACCCAAGCAGATCCCAGACAGATAGTAACAACTGCTTTCAGCTCTGCAAACTACAAGTTCAGAAGTTTAATCTGAAACAAATAGTGTGTTTTGCCATTGTAAGCTCTCTCTTCTGCTTATCTTTAGATTTTGTGTTGTGCTTATTCCAGTGGCATTCCTTCTAGGCTACACTTCCCACAAATCCCTCTTGCCAAACTCATAATGATCCTGTCTTGATATATTAAAAAAACCCTCATGCAAGACATGATAAACACTAAGGCAATTAGCTACATCACCTGCTCCATTCTTTATACTGTAGGAGACACCAACACATTAACAACTACAATTCCGGATCCAGACTCAGATCAACAAGATGTTCTTCCACAAACTTCTAATTATGTTTATTTGTGGCTACTGAATAAGACAAACTTCCTTTTTGCATCCCATTAGTTTATCCCAAGAAGTATTTAAAATTAGAAAATGGAAAGGTTCTCCACGAACTATCGAAGAAAGATGAAAGAAAAGAAAAAGCTACAAAATGCATAAATTACAGGAAATCATGCTCCTTTTTAACCAGATCAGCACAGAATAAATGTGGACATTCCTTTGGAAGACAGGAATTGTATTTTGTGGCAAAACTGACTATATACCATGCTTTCTACCAAGTAAACCCTAATGACTCTACATAATACATATGCATATTTGAGGTTGCATGTTGACCGAAGGATAGAAAAATATAACCGACCCAAACCAGACATTCTTTGCTCCAAGATGGAAGTACCTATTTGCTGCTCTAAAAGGGGACAATTAAAGTAGATCTCCTTCCTTGCAAATGTTTCCACAAAAAACATATTAGCACAGCTAACCCGTATATGTTGCAAAAGAGTTGGACAAAATCAAAATATAGGCATATTCAGGTCACGCACATTTAAGACAAATGTGGATCCCCAACATATCACTGCCTGGAAAAATACACGTATCACCATACTTTGAATTCTCATCCACTTCTTACTAGCACCAGTGAAAATACTTCATTGTTTTGAAGTGTACAGATCTGCCACAGCATCCAAAGCGCAAAGCTTTATGTATTTGCACACTTTCACTAATTGTAATGAGAATATAGATGACAAGAGTTAGGCATGCAAACAAGAATCCTGCTAACTAGAAGTCACAGGGAATTGCTCCTATATCAATAAGCAACTAGTAAGAATACTAGACTGACTAATGTAAAGTTCAGTAACTATTCTACTGTGGGCTAGCTACGATATTCTGATGTATTGTATTTTCAATACATACTGAAGGATCTAGTGGGGTAGTGCTTACACTTAGATCTACATTCTCTGAAGATAAGTTAAAGTAGTTATGAGGATAATAACTGTATTCTTTCATACAACCTAGGTATCCGCTGCAACACAGCCTTGCTGCTGATGTCTGTATTATCCTGGCGCTGAAATTTAAAAATCTTGGGACATATGCTTAGAAAAAGCTTCCCTTAAGGGAAATAAAGACAGAACCACTCACAGTACTGTTGATCTGAAAATTTTGATCAGCACCCAGATTTCTTCGTTGCGTAATAGTGGGAAACAGTACTTCTACACATTTCCTAAGAGAGCAGAGAAATTATGTGTAACAGGCACCTGAGTTTTCAGATTTTTGCAAAATCTTTTTAAAATACTAACTACAAAATATATCGAATAGATTAAAAAATAAAAAAGTGCATATATGACTTTATTTTTTTATGGACATGGTATATGTTTATGGGAAGACTAATTCCAAATTCACTTTCCAGGACACTTTCTTTGTTGCACTGAAGATTCTTACTTCCACTTTATTTAAGTTGCTGTGTTAAAATGAAATGAAGACCATTTCTATCAATGTTACTGGAAAATGACTGAACTGACACTGAGGCCGAGGCAGCTGGGCAGCAGCAGGAAATATTACTATGAACGGTTTCGTATCACATGGGTTCCCCTTTCGACCTAATATCTGGGCAGAAATAAAAAAACAAGAAGTCTAACTTTACCAAACACCTGCATGAAGACACTGTATCTGTGAGAGACTGAAACAAAGACACTATTCATTGTGTAATTATTAGTCAGATCTAAAAAACAGCAAAAATATTCTTAATTTTTGTGGTTTAAGCTGTGTGCTTCATTCGCTTAGGCGAACTGTTTATTGCACAATTTATGCTAAACAAAATGTTCTCAAATTCATAATGCATTGTTTCATGAAAACAGAGGGAAAATGCAGAAAGCATGCACCCACCCCTGCACACGTGAGTGAGCCCTCAGCTACTATTAGCAACTGTGCTAGAGCTTAGCAACGTTTGGTTCTAAGTCTCTACCTTGAATGCTATCACAGGTAAGCTTCATGAAAAGATTTTGCTCCTCGTAACTATGAATGACTGAAGGCAAAATGTCAACAACAACAGCAAAAAATCAAACTCTGTGCACTTTCTACAAACTGGCACACTCTTGCAGATGACGTAAATCTTTTGTTCTGCAGCGGACTGCAATTATCTAAACAAAAGGATTACCACAGCCAACTGATTTCTGGTAGTAATATTGAAAACTGACACTGAAGTTTCAGTAAGAGGTTTGCCAGTTGGCACAAGGAGGAAGGGAAACCCCTCCAACAGGCAGCACATGATAGATCTCGTCCCTCCTAAAATCAGAAGCTGCAGTACTTATTTTGTGTTTCTTCTTTTTTGATGCTTACATTGAAGTGATTTCATCTTCAGATTTTCAAACCTTGCTCTTGTTCCAGAGCTATAAAAGCAGAATTAATCTGTTTATCTGAGTGGGCATCAAGAAGAGAACCAGGGAGAGAGCATGAACTGAAAATAGCTTGTTTTCCTGATTCATCAGCTCATAACTCTCACTGGATACTCAGGGCATAGCACCCGTTACATTCTCCCATGTGCCATGGTTCCCACCATGGAGCGGCCTTGCAGACAACTCTGGGAAACTCTCAGAAAGCATTTGGAGTTACACTGGTAGAGCAAAGGGCGGCATGGATCTGCTTCATTTCAAAAACTGGCAGTGTTGGAATTGCAACATGGTGACAGGACTCATCAGAAGAATTTATTGCCATGCTTTGGGCCTGTGGCCTAATGAATTGGAAAATATTTGCCTATGTCTACCCTGCTTAAGTTCCAAATTAAAGTGACTTCTTTTACTAAAAATGCCAGTTTTACAAATTGAAATGCATGACATGCTATTGTCTGCTTGATAATGCAAGCTTCCTTGTAGACCTATGTATAATGTTACATTATATATTACCTTTTTCTTGGCGTATTTGGGGCTGTAAGTTCCCAGCAGATGAAAATCAAAGCCTGACTGGGGTATTCAATGAGTTGTCTATACTGTTTCTACGTAAGTCAACTAGTGCACTGTCAAGGCTATAGCACTGGGATTATATTCTAAGTTACAGACTGATTAGCTTTTATTTATGCTGACCATTCTTTTAGCTTTCCATTGGTGGGGCAGGGCTTTAACAGGCTTGACTGAACTGAGGCTTTCATTCTTAGGGATCTTAGAGGAGAGAGGACTTCTTTCCAGGGGAGATTTAAAGTTTTGCACAGAGGTAAACCTGGTCATGCCTTCATGTGGTACACTGCTCTGCCACTGAGTCACTTGGAGGAGAGCAGCAAGAGCTGCAGAGCCACCCCAGGGGCCTGATTCTGTATCTGCTGGAGATCTTCCAAAGAGCAGCGCTTCTCTGCAGAGCAAAGGAATAGTTCAATAATGTTTCCTCTGTAGCTTGACGAGACAGATAAAGGCAGCAAGGAGAAATTTAATTTATGCTTCAGAAATTCACAACTGTGTTCTACTAATGAAGTAGTCTGATGCTGTGTGCTTTGCTGGATGAAAATATGAAGACTGATAGGCCGTGTTAACTTTATTACCAGGAGTTTAACATGTAATATATACACATTCTCTAACTGAGATTTGCCTACAGCAAAATGAATCTTCTGAAGTGGTACAATCCATACAGTCCTGTGCTAGAGGAGGATAAAGGAAAAGTGAAAGCGATGGTATGACAGTTCATGAAAGATACATTCCTTGTTTCCTATTTCCATAAGTACAAGGGCTGCTGAAAGTAATGCCTCCTATTTTATCATATGTTATGTTGGCCTGTGACATCAGAGGCGGATGTTGGCGGTATGGGAGTAGGGGTTGAGCCTTGCTGCCAATATCCCATTGTATTTTGTTGCCATGTGACAGGTGGCAGTAGAGGGGCAGTCTGACCAAATGGTGACCGATATGGGAGCTCATATGAAGCTAAGGGCTGCCATTGAATACCTCCTTGTAAAAAAAATTGCACTTATTGACTATGTTGAAAAATAGTGTTTAGTAGCTGAGAATGTCCTCTATCAAATAGTGTTATTGTTATTGTGCTCTTTGTATCCCTTGCTGTTTCGTGAAAATAAGTAGGAGGCATTACTTTTGGATTAAGCTATGTAGACTCCATGAAAATTCTTGAAAAAAAAGTCTCTTCACAACATTGAAAGACAGCAGTGATAACTGCCATTCACACACACACACACAAAATAAATCAACAACAAAACGTCTTTCAAGTATCTGTGTTAATTTTGAAGTAGCTGCTAACACCTCTGCAGCTTTGGGAGCAAATTTCTTACAGTATGCGCTTCTGTGCACATGAAACCTAAACTGGATGGTAAATCACGAACTATGAATACATGTTTGTTGCACACTATAAACATGACAATATATAAGAAATGCACACCAAGTGCTGAGGTCTCTAAAGATGGGAGCTTTCCCACTTGTAAGACTCCTCTTTGGATGCTTGCTTGCTTCCAGACTCCTTGTACATTGTTTCCTCTTTTTTTCCCCTGCCCACAGCAATTCCCACGTATCAGTGGAAAGGAAAAGTTTTTCTTTCCCTTTGCGCAGATATTTAGACCCACTCATCTGTCATGTCATGGTGTGGAAGCTGGTGATGTTACACAAGTGCAAAGGTGGTGTGAAAGGGCAATTTGGCTCTCTGTAGTCTTCATCTGCTCAAGCTCATACTAGCACACTGAGTTCCAAATAAATAGAAGCTCCTCTCCAGCTGGTGTTTTGGTAGAAAAGGTGGTTGAGCAACCCAGTCTGGATTTTCCTACTTCTGAAGATGCCTTGAACATTACATACACTTTCCTAATATGTTTTCAGTGTCGGCTATAGCACAGCAGTGGGTGGAATAACAAACAGGTATTCTTTGGGAATTAATTGCCATTGTCAGGGTTCAGAAGAGTTCAGAGCAAGCGTTACATTAGTATTTATTTACTAGTGCTTTCCACTGTTCACCAGATTTTTCCCCTGCCCAGTCCATGTAACTATATACTGAGAAGAGAACTCCCTTTGCTTTGTTGCCAGAGCTCCCCCAGGTTTTTATTGCCCACAGAGTTTGCACTGTGATGGAGGAATACAGGGACTCAAAGTGGTATTTTGCAGACTCAAGCTTCACTCCTGGTCCTGCTACTGACCTTCTGTGCCCACGTTTCTATTCAGGCTCTTTGGAGGCAGCCTGAAGGTTAATGGGGTGTGTATCGTACAACTTAATGTTATGGATGAGATTATGTTTTTTATAAACTAAGTGACATATTTCTGCCTAATAGGTTGTGAAGCAATAAATGGGTAATATGTCAAACCCGCCTACTCCCTAACCTCTTGCCAGTAGTAAATATATTTTAAAAATGAAGAGGGAATATGAGCATTGAAATCCATCAGTGGTAAACTTAGGATGCCATTGCAGAGGCTTCTGGACATTATATCCCTCTTCACAGTGGACTTTGATCCAGAAATTCAGGTGGCTTCCGTTAATAGCTATAGCACAATGAAGAATCTAACTGAATCATCTGAAAGACTATTTTAAAGAATGACTACATTAGCAAGTATTATCAGCTTCCTGCTCAGACTGAGAGGAATTTATTCTTCTAAACGCAACTACCTCAATTTTTTTCCCCATTTTCTGCCTCTTCTTGTCTTCATTCCCTTGAGTTTCACAAATATACAGTAACAATTAATTATGACTCAAACCAAGGAGGTTAACACTGTACTATTAATATAACCTTTCTGGGGAATTATAAACTACTTTTGTATTCACAGTGTATATATGTAGCAATATTTATTCATGTATTATTCATCAGGATATGATGAGCTGAATAGCGAAGGTTGTATTAGTGTAGATAAATTAAGAACAGATGAATATCTCACCTTAGAAATCAAACTGAATGTGGATTTTTTTTTTCCCTTTGGAGACTTTGAAGTGTTCTTTACATCTTTGCTCTTCATCTCATTATTTATATAACTACTGTAATGATCCCTCTCCATTTCCAAGCTTCATTCAATTATAACACTATGCAATAAAAAGTGAAGCTAGAAGTATCACTTAAAATACCTTAACAAGAAATTTGCCGAACAGCGAAAGTACGTAAATGCTTGTTTAAAAAAATTCCAAATGTTGTTGTTTGTATTTCTGTCATTTATCTTGAGGGAAACATGACTATAGTTCCTAGAATGCTATTTAGATAAAAAGAAATGTCAAGAAACTCACTCCATAAACATATTACAGTACTTCAATTAAGTTGTTCTAAAATCTTATCAATAATTAAATCTGAAATAGAACTTCTACATCACATCTTTGAATATACAGGAAGAACAAACTGCAAGTTAATTTATATATAAGTACTGAAATGCCACTTCATAGATGATAGGTAAAGAACCAATATTCTATGCAGGTGTCTCCAAAAGTAATGTGCCTCCTATTTAATTCTATGGAAACTACAACAGAGACAAATAATGTATTAATACCATTTGATACAGCAAATTCTCGGCTACAAAACACTATTTTTCAACATAGTCACCATCATTAGCTATGCCCTTTTGTCAGTGATGAACAAGTGCCTACATGCCAGGTCTGTAAAAATCTGCATGGCAGTCTGGAACATGGGTCATCTTTCATGTGACTGTCACCACTGCTGAAACAAACCATGTACCACCCTACTACTCTGCTCACATCCACTCTTTGGTCTCCATAAATATTCAGCAAGTGCTGATGAATGTCAGTGATCATCATTTTTTCAGCATGGAGGAATTCAGTGACACTTCTTTGCTTCATATATGCTTTCATGTCAGACACCACTTTGTCAGACTGCCTTCCTGCTACCACCTGTCAGGTAGAAACAAAATGTAATGTAGTATTAGTGAGAGGATACAAACTCTTCTGCCATATTACCAACACCTGCCTCTGATGTTTCAGGCCAACATAACAAAATATGAGGCCTTACTTTTGGAGCAGCACTCGTAGCATCGTAGAAGTACACTGTTCAACTTAGTTGCAGACTAATGTATTTAGGAATGCTGTCTCATCCGCAGCAATGACAGATCCCCTCCCCATAGTACCACTAGCTGTAGAAACACAAGGCCTTAACAGCAGACTGGTATCATGATACTGAAAAAACATAAACACGTATGCATATGGAAGAAAAAAATCCGAACTTCAAAATCTAATTGTCTGAGACAGCCTATTAAATAATTTTTAACCATCCATCAAGTAGTCATGATTTTCTGCTTCATTTCATTGTAAATGAAGTGGCATTAGATCTGCTGAGAAAAGTGGCAGATCTTTTCATCAGCATTAAAACTTCAGCAGGGAAAAGGATCACATTTTCCATAAACATTTAAGCACATTTGCAACTCTCTGATTCAAATATTTGAAAGAGAAGGCTTTGCTTCTGAAATTATGAATTTCAGAATGGAACCAGGAAGTATTGAAGTGAAAAGTTTTCCCTGTTTTCCAAACAAATCTGTCACACTGTAAAGATACATTTGCTCAGCTGTTGAATTATACATGACTATGAACCTTCTTAGGTGGCACATTTGGAAAGGAAGGAGCGGAAGGTTGTGGGGGTAAGAAAGAATCTTTGTTATTCTGATTTTCTGACATTATGAGTTACTGCAAAAGAAAAAGGAGATGTTGCCCAATTTTCAGTCCTTGTTTATTTTCCTTTCCCTCCCATAAATTAATCTATTTCAAGAAGCACTGCATTCACTCAAGATATCCCCTTCAGATGTCCTTCACAGAACCATGCAACTGCACATAAAGTTTCTTTTTTAATTGTTCTGGGAGAAATTTAAGACTGTTTAGAATGAAGATTTTCCAGTACAATTTCATAGGTAGAATACAGCCTTGATCATTATTAAACTATATATGTAGTTTTATCCGCACACAAGCTCACACTGCTTTTTGTACAAACCCCTTTTTGTACACATCCCTTTCTGTGGCATGGATTATTGCAAAGGACAGATGGACTTCAGAGGGGTTTTACAAGTACTGCAAAAGGCCTCAGGCACTGTACTTGTTTATACTATTTTAAAACACAAAAATTAGCCACTTTAAGGCAAGCGAAACAAAAAAAAGGAGTTGCAAGTAAAATACAGATATGTATTTCATACTAAGAGTGGGAAGCTAGTGTGTCTACAGTAATCCACAGTAATTTTGGAAAATATAATTTACTGTAACTTCTGATGTTCACTATGTCAGACCTATTTTAAATAACTGCTTGCAGTCATGTTTAGTAGTAGGCTGTGTTGATCTCAGAAGAGAAAAGAGATGATTACAGGAGTTAGGAGCATGAAGTTGTTGTGCACTTAGAGGCAGCCACAGAATTGCTGCAGCCAGAACAACGCTGGGATTCAAAGCTACTATGAACTTGTAGTACATCTGGTGAGGACTTAGTCATGTTTGTAAGGGGTAGAGGTGTGCTAAAGAGTGAGGTTAGAGGCATCTGCACCTTGAGTACCATGCTCAGTTTTGGGCCCCTCACTACAAGGAAGGCATTGAGTTCTCAGAGTGTGTCCACAGTAATGCAACAAAGTGGCTGAGGGAAGTGGGATTATTTAGTCTGGAAAAGAGGAGGCTCAGGGAAGACCTTATCGTTCTCTACAACTACCGGAAAGGTAGTTCCTTCTCAGAAGAAAAATTTATTCTCAGAAAGAGTGGTGAGGAATTGGAATAGGCTGCCCGGGAGATGGTGTAGTCAACATTCCTGGAGGTTTTTATAGAGAAGGGTGGATGTCACACTGAGTGACATAGTCTAGAGTTGTCATAGGCATGGGTAGATGGTTGGACTAGATGATCTTAGTCATCTTTCCAACTTCAATGATTCTACGATCCTGTGGGCAAGTGTGTCTGAAAACAGTAAACCCCTTGAAGGATCTCTCAGGTAGTGCCTCTGAAGAGATGGTGCCTTTTGGCACAGCTAATGACCCTTTATATGGATAGCCCTCCCCTGGCCCCTAACAGCCTTCCCAGCACTGCCCAGCATAGGAAGAGGCATTCGTAATTCCTGGGGTGGTGGGTGTGCCTCCGACACACTGAGCAGCACCCATTTAAGTACTATTTCAAAAACAAAGTTTACAAAGTTCCCAAAGCACTTCTCAAGCACTTGGATCTCAGCAAGGCCTCTTAACAAGGACTTCAATCTCCAACCATCCAGCTAGTCCCATCAGTACTTCCCAATCCTTGGAGTGACATCGTCAGCTTGAGGATGGGCATCTCTGAGCAGCTATGGTTTCTTAGGAGCAGAAACCTCTATCTGTGTTTATCTCAATCCTTTCTAGTACAGGATTCACATCTCTTATAGTTGTCAATGTAAAATTGAGTTCTTACTGATCTGCTTGAGGATAACCGAAAGAATTATGAAATCTACCTACCTGCTCTATGCAAACACACATATCCTTTGCATCAGAAAGTACTGTTTTCTGGCTCCCATCTTCTCATCTTTTCTCTTGTTCCTCCCTCCCCAAAGGATTTTTTAGCTATATTACTTTCAGCTGCTGAGTCTTCATCTCAGCTACCTCTACCATTCTTAGCACAGAATGAAGATCACATACATAGTTAGCATACCTGTGGTCATTGTGCCACACATCTACCACCTTGTTTGGGGTGGTAGAGGGCTATAATCCCCACATCGAAGTACTTGTGTGCAAGGCCCTCAGAACTGTCCAATGTTCCATGTAGGAAAATGTATATGCTGCTTTTAGCTCAAAGTCAGCATAGTTTAGATTACCACCAAATTCACAGGCGAAGCCACTTTTTCATATTTGGCAAAATTTACTTATGTGGTCAGTCAAATGTGTAAGTCAATAAAACTGTGTAGGGAAGGATCTAATTATCCAAGTTAGTGGTTGGATCCATTCTTCTCCCTTTCTGTGGGGAATAGCTGCCACTGAGCTTGAGTTCCCACACTGTGAATAGGAGAGAAGAGGCCTGAAAGTTTTGCACTTTCACAGTATACTCACTACTGACATTTTTCAGAGCTTCTGAATTACAGCTTTCATCTGCAGGCTTTTTGAGGACAATCTTTATTTCCTTCTATTCATTTTTTGATGGATCTTTTGAAATTGTACAAAATCATATTTCTCCAGGCAACACAGATAAATCAATACATTATCTTCTCCCAATACTTTTGTACAATTCAACAATCCTCCACATTGCCATTGTGTGTTTTCACTTGAGAATATGGAAACTCTTTTCAGTGATCATGCTGGTAAGCATTATAGAGTAAGTTCTGCAGAGATATTAACCGAGGCATAGCAAAATTAATGGTATGTTCAGATTTACAGTGTGTGTTGGAGCCATTAGACTTGTGTAACTATCATTGTGCTTGTAGGTCAGCTGAACCAACTTTGCACTTTGATGCTGAACATGAGCTTAATTCTACTTAAACAACAAAGGGCAAGCAAAACTTGCACACCATGCTGTTCTGACTAAATGTAGAAAATCTAACAAGTCATACGACTTCTGTATGTGCTCTTAGTGGCAAAGCTGTTAAAAAATCTGTGACCTGGGGCTGTCTTATTCTCTCTTCTCTGAATTTAACATCTTCTATTTCAGCACAGGCCCAATGTAACAAGAGGGAATAGCAAAGTTTGTACTGCTGCTGCACTTGATCTATTTGCATAATGTTACAGTATGCTAGACAAAATGATCCATTATTCATTGCAAAGGAATTATCCAGTCATTCAATATATGCCAACAGTCAGAGCAAAAATATCAGTATCAAAATTTCCTTAATCCAAATCACTATTAACTTCATTATACTCTGTCACATCTTGACAAAGCTGCATTTGATTTAACAAGCTGTTTCTATCACCTAAGCAAAGAATTTTGGCAGCAGATAAACTGTAAGGGAACTCAGAAGACCCTAGAAGGGTTTTTGAAAGCTCTCACAAACACCCATACATACTGTACCATTCATTTGCTGCTATTCACTGGCCATTTTGTGTAATGTAAGAGCTTTAAAAGGTTGCATACCAGGGTTCCTGTAGCAGACAAGAGTGTACTGGTTGTTATTTAAATGGGTAGTGATCACTTCAACAAGAGCAGAGATGTTATATTCTAGTTGCTTATCATTTGCCTACTAACTTGCTCCTCCTTAATGTAAAGGTTGTATAGTTTTTCTGGATTGGCTTGGTAAAGAATCACAACAAATTATTCTTTCTCCAGAACTGCGTCAGTATCCTCCATTCACTTTGCACTCTCAGCTTTCTTCCAGGCTTTTTAGGCTTTGCCACTTCGCACTTTCTCTTATTTTTCCACTAAATAAATCTATCTGTTTAGTTTACCTGCAATTAAACAGAAATCCATACATTTAGTTGCTGTTGTTGAGCAACCAAAGCAAACCATACAGAAAAAAAAAAAAACACACTAGAGGGGTGCTATGAAGGTGCTATTTGCACAATGACCACATCATATCTTACTGCTTGTTACTGCTGTAGAATTCCCCTGGCAATAGCTGCCCCCTAGTCAAGTGACAGAAAGACATGAAAATCCTCTCTTTCCAGGGACAAGCACAGAGTATTCCTCATCACTGTGTGTCAGTTGCAGTTCTGGTCTCTGACATATACTGTACAGAATTTAGCAACTGATAGGCAGAAGCCAGAAGGGTTTATGTTCTAATTGCACCAATTCATTCTGATAACATTGAAAATAATACAGGATAGTCAAAGAAGTGTCCAGGATCCAAAGCACTTGCAATCCAGTGACACTCATGCTATAAAAAGGGTCTTATTCACTCTGGGGGAAATGGAATCTGAGTACCAGAGGCAGCTTCATACCATGAATCATTTGAAGTAGCCCTGTATTTATCTAATTTTGAAAGTGTTCAGTGAGGGAAACTTTATTTTGACTAAAGTGTATTAAGGGATGGGATTCAGATTTGTAAGGCATTCAGTGCCATTTTAGATACACTGTGCTGCCTGAGACATTTGCAGTGAGCTGGGGGATATAACACAGGACCTACAGGAGATATCTAAACATACAATAAATGCTCAGTGATTGAAGGCAGTCAGAAATCAGGAAAAAGTTTTGTTAAAAAAGATATTTTAGGGCAAACAAAGACATGTCCCTTCCTGTTTCACTGCTGTAGGGCTCACCAGTGTAGGGCCTGGCAGACCAAGCAATTTCTGTTTAGCAGCTTGAACTCTCTCAAGTTACGTAATGGTACAAAAAATGAGAACCACTCACTCTGAGCTCGGAGAACTCAAATTACCTTCCAGGTTTATGAACAAACACTACCAAGTCACTCAGTGATTTTGTAGCTTTGGTAAAGAAACAGGCCTGTTGGTTGCTCTTAAGGAAGTCTCATCAGACTCACTAAAGACTTCTTTTCAAATGTCAGAAGTTGTCAATATAAAATAAGTTAATAAGTCACACTGCCAGCATAATCTATTTCTGTTCATATCAAGCAGGGACAGACAAGTAATCCTTTTTTTGTGTGTGTGAACTGAGCAAACCCAGGCGAAGCAAGATAGGGATTCACACAGCCATATGTAATGACAACCTACAGGAATTACAGGGATGCTTAAGGCTAGAATTATGACTCTCAGTAAGGCTGGAGTACAACCTGGGAGCCTGATTAGGATCAAGTATGAGATAGAAAAGTTTGATCATTTCACAGGGTAACTGATAGTGTGAGGTGGCAAAGAGGAGGAGGATGGACATTAAACGAAGCAGATTAAAAAGCAGTGCATTCAAATGTACGAGTATTATGCCCACACTGCAGGAGACAGCAGGAGGCAGTGAATCATTCAACATTTAAATCAACACCCCCTTAAAACAAAATGTATTCAGCTTAACGTGGGTATCTCCAGCGAGCTCCAAAAGTTCTGACAATGCGTGGCACAGGTTACTCACATCTCACTCTGCCCATAATGCAGCCACCATTTAGTAAGTAACCTGATTCAGAGGCATGGAGACTTTCTGATGAATCACAAAATGCTCAGTATCTCATTTAAAGGCTTTCTGTTACCACTGTGGTGATAATTTTTGCTAGAAAAGGGCTTTCAGGGACAGAATGATGGTGGGATGGGTGGTGGAGAGGAGAAAAATGAGAAGGGAGAAATAAATTCAAGGGTCCTGGAAATGGATGGTGGAAGTGCCCTGGAAACAGCATGTATGTTTGCTCCACTTTTTTTTTTAAAAAAAAAGAAGAGACTATTGAAGAGACATTAATCAGATTGTTAAAAACCTGGCAGAATAAATGTGTCAACAAAACTCCTTTTTTACCCACATTCTATTAAAACACTTTGAAGGATTTCTATGGAAACAGTAGGCTGTTACAATGGGAAATACCCAGCATAACTGAAAACGTCAATCTTTCTTTCAGCAGTGAACTGACCATAAATAGAGACTCAGTGGAGCAAAATTGGTATCACTTGGAAGCAGAGCTTCAAGTGCATCAACAAAGGAATACTTACAGTCCAAGACAAAGCATGTGATTGCCTCTATGAGCAGCAATGGCACCGTGTTAGCAATAGAATATTTAATTACTCTGTATTTTATTTCTCAAGAGTGTATTTGGAAATATCAGAATATAGCATCTATTTGAATGTAGCAGAATGGTCCCTGCTTCTAATATTTGTGCACTAGGAGATAATTCCTAAACAGAGAACAAGAGGGAGAGCTCACAGATTGCCCACTTTATTTATTTATTTTATAACTGATGACACTCCACATCACACAGTCAGTAATATTGCCTCTGCCTTATCTACTACCCACTCATGCCTTCTCTTTCACCACACCAATCTCAGTGTCATATTTAATTAACTCCTCTAGTGCCTTTCTTAGTACCCAGAATCTGCATGGATTCAAAATCAAAACCTTAAAACCGCACTGCATTCTTTAAAACCCCATAAATCAGGAAAGAGCTCTTGCTCTTTTTAGAAGACCCTCAGCTGTGCACACTCTCCTCCCACACTCTTCCCACGCACACAGATCGTATGACAGGAATAGCTGCTTCCTAAAGCATGCAATATTATGAAGGCTCTTTTTAAATCTTAGATCTTTAATCTCACATCTTTAAATCTTGAAAACACTGAAATGTCATGGTCACCATTTGCAATACATGAGGTGTGCTCTGAAAGTAATGCCTCATATTTTACTATGTTGGCCCATAACATCAGAGGCAAATTTTGGTGGTATGGCAGTAGGGGTTGAACCTTCCTATGAATATTTCTTTACATTTTGTTGCCGTGTGACAGAGGGCAGCAGAGGGGCAGTCTGACAAAATGACAGCTGACATGGAGTGCGTATGAAGCAAAAAGGTGTCACTGAATTCCTCCATGCAGCAATAACGTCATTCATTCACATTCACTGACTCTTGCTGAATGTTAATGGAGACCAAGCAGTGCATGTGAGCACAGTGAGACAGTGGGCAGTGCATTTCAGCAGTGGTGACATTGAAAGTGGGTCATCTCCGCTGGTACAGATTTCAGGAGCACAGCCCATAGGCTCTTGTTCATCACTGGTGAAAATGCACTGCTCGTATTGGTGATTGTGTCAAAAAATAGTGTTTTGTAGTTGAGNAGAACTGAATGCTTTTCACATATGGATGATGAAATCTGGAGGCCCATGACATAACTTGAACAAAACATTGCCCGTTGTTTCTGATCGTTATTTGTTGACAAGCCCGCTTAATTTAATGTGCCAAAGTAATAACAAGATGGAATTTAAGATAAGCATTCCAGAACATATAATTTAGGAATTCTGTGGGCAGAATGGTGTTTCATGCACTGTGTTGCTTGTTGTATCAGTAATGAGCTCATGACTAAATACCTTTTGGGCATTTGCCAAATTGATGGAATTGTGAAAGACTAAGGACTGCAAGAGTGATGGTCTGAAACTACAGAGCCCAGAAATGCAGAAGTGCTTCACTAGATCAGCAGAGGATTTCTCGGTACCCATCAGGAAATTATGCAATTACACCCGATTGGCATCAAACGCATGTGGACACACAGGGATTGAATAAACACCACACAATCACAATGGAAATAATAAAGTAGCACCACACTACAGTACCTTCCAAAAGAACCTGTTTGTTTGAGAATGCCTTGAGCTGGATACTCCAAATATCACCCATCTTCACATAGATGAAAACTTCAGTTGATCATTTGAAAAAACAAAGATTTTGAAAAGTATCTTCATCAGTGAATCTTAAAACTAGTACAACGAGTCAGTAAAAACAAACAAACAACAACAAAAAGATCACTTGCAGCTAAGGAATTTCTTTTTTTTTCTTTTCTTTTTTCTTTTTTTGTAAACTAAGTAGATCATATCATGACTACAAATATGAAGTGTGAGGTATTCTTTTTTTTTTTTTTTTT
>VXAB01006140.1:102346-125803 GCA_013399175.1 Odontophorus gujanensis
CCCTCAGCTGTGCACACTCTCCTCCCACACTCTTCCCACGCACACAGATCGTATGACAGGAATAGCTGCTTCCTAAAGCATGCAATATTATGAAGGCTCTTTTTAAATCTTAGATCTTTAATCTCACATCTTTAAATCTTGAAAACACTGAAATGTCATGGTCACCATTTGCAATACATGAGGTGTGCTCTGAAAGTAATGCCTCATATTTTACTATGTTGGCCCATAACATCAGAGGCAAATTTTGGTGGTATGGCAGTAGGGGTTGAACCTTCCTATGAATATTTCTTTACATTTTGTTGCCGTGTGACAGAGGGCAGCAGAGGGGCAGTCTGACAAAATGACAGCTGACATGGAGTGCGTATGAAGCAAAAAGGTGTCATTGAATTCCTCCATGCAGCAATAACGTCATTCATTCACATTCACTGACTCTTGCTGAATGTTAATGGAGACCAAGCAGTGCATGTGAGCACAGTGAGACAGTGGGCAGTGCATTTCAGCAGTGGTGACATTGAAAGTGGGTCATCTCCGCTGGTACAGATTTCAGGAGCACAGCCCATAGGCTCTTGTTCATCACTGGTGAAAATGCACTGCTCGTGTTGGTGATTGTGTCAAAAAATAGTGTTTTGTAGTTGAGAATTTGCTGTATCAATGATGTTAATGTGTTCTTTGTCTCTGTTGCAGTTTCTATACAATCAAATAGGAAGTATTACTTTTAGAGCTGTGCACACTTCTGCTGCTTTTCACATGCAAAGAAATTAAGCACTCCTTCAATACTCGACTTGTTTAGCAATGTATTTATGGAGAACACTGGTTCTTTATTGCTCCAGTTAACAACACAGGTTTAAAAATGGTGACAGATATTTTTTCTGTATCTCACAAAAGGATACAAAGAAGCACGGAGATGTCATAAACGTTTTTCATGACTGCTTCTCATTTTCTGTCTCTGAAATCCTGGAGGGCCAGGCCACTTCTTGTTGGTTTTGCAAGTGATTTTGACAACTGGGGTCAAGGAAGTGGTGGCAAGTAGCATCTTGGGTAAGATCAGGCAGTGATTCACAGGTGATGTATAGGGTAGAAACTACTGGTCTTGACTACCATAATCCTGTCGTGTTAGATTGGTATCACTGCCTCTGTTAGTCATGAAAAACATTAATTGCTGTCAAATATTAATAAAAATGCCTTCTCCTCCCCAACCCCCCACACCCACTTGCAGCTAAGGAATTTCTTTTTTTTTCTTTTCTTTTTTCTTTTTTTGTAAACTAAGTAGATCATATCATGACTACAAATATGAAGTGTGAGGTATTCTTTTTTTTTTTTTTTTNTGAGTTTTTTTTTTTTTTTTTTTTTTTTGAAAGTATTTTGACTGCGTAAAGTGCTTCATAATGTTCAAGGAAGTAAAATCATTAAGATTTTTTCCAGAAAAGAAAGAAGAAAACATATACCACTTCATCAGTGCTAGAAATGTCAGGAAGATCTGAAAGTTTCAGGTAAAGAAATGAATTCCTGCATTAAAGCGAACACCAGATTCTTGACTTGCTACACACTACTCCATCAGGTCCAGTCATTCTTGTAAACTAGCATTGGGTGAATAACTGGTCATCAGGGAGGGAGATTGGTTCACAATTGAGAATACCTTTCTCACGACCAGAGTGTAAAATCATTAACTTAAGTACAGTGGAAACATGAATATTTGTCCTGGATGAAAATCTCTTCCTTTCATTGTAGTTTTGAAGAATAAAGATGCAGGAATAGATGTAAATTAAAACATTTCTAACAGAATCAGTTGCAAAGACTTCTGTCTGTAGGACTGAGTTTGAATCAGTTTTAGCAACAAAAGTAATGGTCAATGGTAATTGATGACTGGCTGCTATGAATCATATAGTTAATTACATTGTTCCTGAGACGACAATATGTCAGTGCTCTTGACATCACAAGGCTAACTGTGTTACATGACTTTGTTTTGTTTTGTTTTCTTGGCAATATTAGCAGAAGGTAATTACAACAGAACAGGCTACCTCTTGGATTTCCATGAGTATGGATGCACTGATGCATCATCTGGGTTAAAATTGCCTGATTAACGCTTAGAATTATTTTCTAAAATTGTCTACCTGACCTGTTTCCTGAACCCAAACACTTGCTTCTTGTAAAATGGCATTTTGGCAAATGTATTTCACTCTTCAAATTCAAAAGCTTTTTTTTTTTTTCTTAATGTAATCCTGAAGAACCTGATCTATTTTGAATTCTAACTTTCTTGTTAATAGCAGAATGTAGGAGTGAGGTGGAGATGCTGAGCAGAAGTCCTTGATTGCACCAATAACTTTCTTATGGGTAAATGAAAATTAATTAAAATATGTGCACAAGAGAAAAACAGCAATTAAATGCCTTGTGAGAAAGATTTCTTTGAAGTACTTATGACTGAAGTCAGTTTGAGAGATACAGTTAAGTTGTTCTCATGCAACTGAACTAACAAATCCTGCTTACTACAGATGCGTCCCTTTTGTCCCCTATAAATTCCTTCAATGCATTAACCCACTTCCCTTCCATTTTTCACCCCAAGTGGTGCAGCTCATTCACCTGAGATGATATATCCTACTGCCTGTTCAGCATGGTGCCAGGGCCTCAGAGCCCTGCAGCCAGGGCCTGCAGTGTCTGCTGTGCCTGTCTTCAAGGCTGGCTGCCTAACTCAACTGATCATGCTCCCAAATCTGCACAGACAATTCCATCTCCTGAGAACTCGGTTTCTCTGCACAGCCTAGCTGAATGTACAGGAAGGATAAAGGATAGGGGAGCAAGAAGTGGAGAAATTAGAAGACTGACAGATACGGACAGACCTGGTACTTAGTTCTTGTCTTCTCACAAGGATAAGCAAATTAAAATAAAACTCAGAAATCTACAACAGTGAGGGGGTGGATCAGAAGATTCTGTAATACATATTACTCAGACCATAGCCCTATGGGTACATAGCTATAACACAGCAGAAATGAAATAAATTTAATAAGCCCTCGTCCCTCATCTAGCAAAATAAAAAATAGGCATGAAGATAAGGTAATTCCTCGCTATCTGTTTCAGTGAGAAGGCATCCACTAGCCCTAAAAGTTAGCTTTCTACGATTTTGTCTTAACTCACTAATAAAGGACTTTAGTATTACTTGAAATACCCTCAGACTTGAACCCGTTTAAGATACAGCTTGTGGTAAGGAATATTAATCAGGATGTAGCTGACTGTTGTAATGACTATCATGGGAGATGGGATTTGGTAAGAAGAGTTAATTGGAGTTCAACATGGAATTGGGGCATGATCTAAAATCTCACCGCAATAATTCCAAGGCTGTTTGTGCATACATATGTGAAACCCTTGATGGCAGCTTTTCTTTGGGAAGTGTCCCTTTCATCATCTTAACACACTGCACAGGAACCAATTAAAGTTCAGTGCACTGTTCACCAGAGATGAAATTCTGGCATATAAACTCCTCCAGACTCTCTTAAAAAATCTGGGACCAGTTCTCTCTTTGTCTGTTAGGTTCACATCAGGCTTTCCTTCCTTGGTAAACATCCTCAGTGGTGTGCTTAGTAACCCAATAAAAAAAGAATAATTCCAGCCAGTTTGCATGAGCACTGGAGAGCACTGAGCATGGGAATGTTGGAATGAAAAAGCTGAGAGCATGAAGCGAGAGAATGAGAGGAGTAGCTATGCAAAAGTACCAAAATCCAATGTACCAGATGGTGTCAAAAGAAGAAAATGGAGAAGAAGGAGAAAAGGGAAAAATATTCCCCAACAGGGTTTTCCCGAAGATCTCATGCTGCTGCTAACAAGAAAATTACAAAATTCCAGAGGATCAGTGCAGAATTCATACTGTTTTTGCCAGCAGAAATGTGAATACTTGTCCATGGGCAGGGCACATACACTTATCTCAGAGCAAGCGTTACACTGGTATTTTCAAACCACATACCCCCTCGTAAGATAAGTTAAACAATGTGAATGAAAAACAAATAAACATTTAAAAGCCTGATGATAAGAACACAAAGTGTTCTTCTGAAACTTTTTGGTCTTGTTTTGTTTGTTCACAGCTAGTGGCTTACTTGTTTTCACATAGGCGCTACTGCTACTGTAAAAGCCATTTATAATTTTATCAACATTTTAATAAAAGTAGCTGAACACTCAAATCTCCCAAACTCTTTCTGTTATAATCCAGGGAGGGAGACACTTTTCTTAATGGCACTCAAGTGACTTAGCCAACATCAACTGTTTTTGTAACACTGGCCCCATTGTTGGTGATAATAAGACTAGGAGAGAGACCTTGGGAGGTAAACCACACATTTATTTGGTCTTTAAGATTTACTGTGGTGTTGGTTACTGTGTGATCTTTGTGAAACTCAAGGATGCAAAATGCAGTGTTTACATAGACCATGGCCAGCAGTCTGGACATGGCTTTCCCACTGTTATTTCTGGGAAATGAGACGCTTCTTGCACTCAGGTGTTTGGCCCCTGGTCCTGCAGTCCTGAGAATGTGTTTGGTGCTCAGCTTCCCAGCTTATTTTCTTGGGTTGGATTCAGCATGGTGTAGAAGTGGTACTGAACAGATTGCCAACTATGTTCAGGGGAGCTTGTCAAGTCCTGATGTTACAATAGCCCCAAGCCAATTTACCTGTCTGTTGGACACGGGAGAACTGGGCAGGTACCCACAAGAGAGACTGTGTCTGCCCCAGGAGTAATCTGTGAGGGAGCAGAAGAGTTGCTGTTGGTCTCTGATGCTCATTTCATCGCCCAAATTAACTGCAGCTTTGGAGTCAAAGCAGAAAGGGTGCTTTATGGCTGTGTATTTTCTGTTTTTCAACTCCTCATTGTAGTTATTCCAAGTTACCTCTTTCAGGGAGATATTACCAAGCTTATCTAACATTGTATGTTGAACACTTCATGATTCTTAAATTATATATCCTACAGAAAAGGAAAATGTATCAAGATTGGTAACTGAAGTCAATGGCATAGCTTCTTGTTTCAGGCAGATTTCTCAGACAGCTATCACTTGGATTATATTTTCTGAGACTCTGAAAAAATGTTTAGCCTGAACGATTCAGTCATTGTAAACACAGAGGGAGAGGAAGCACAGAGGGAAAGAGGAAAATTCCATACAGAAAGAAAGATAAAACACTCATTTATGTCTTACAACATAAGCTTTCTAGAAGCAGATAGAAAATAGAAGCCTAAGCTGAAAGGTGTTCCCAGTGAAGTCCTTTGATCAATTCCATTTTGGTTTGATTTGGCCTAATTACAATGATTTTAAAATCCTATTTTGTGCATACACTGTAAAATAAGTGTCACTTAGGCCTCTTCAGAAAAACTCCAAGTCCAGATAAACCCTGACTGTACACACACACACTCACACACATATATTTCTAATTTGGCAGCTTTGTGAAGAATTTAGTATGGCTATATAGTAAGGGAGGCAGGAAATAAGAGTAACCTATGAGTAGACATGAGGTCTTGGAAACTCCTCCCTTGTAGTACAAGATGGATTGAGTCCAATTCCCCACCTTCATATTTCCCTGTTGTTGAGAAGGACAATTGTTTTGGGGTCATCTCCAATTGAAGATGATTTCTTCAAGCGCTCATTAACACACACCAACTTAAAAACAGCAGGGTTTTATGTGTGATTTAATTTCACTGAATACTGTTCAGAAAGTTCAAAAGTTAAGCCTGCACATCTGAATCTTAATCTGCATCTCAAAGTTTATCAGCAAGCTTTAAAGATTCTTAGAATTTCTTACGCAATCTCAGGAAAGATCTTTTCTAAGCCTTATGAAATGTAAGTTTAAAACATGGATTTCTTTTTGTATGTGAACGTGGTTACAGATTTTATATTAAGGCAAACCAGAAAGTTCTCAACTCCATGGAGATTAATAACCATACAAAATAATAAACTGTAATGTGTATATTATTTACATTACATAGTAGTTTCCACTGAGTCTCCCATCCCAGGAAGAAAACAGAAAAAGTGCAAGTGAAATATTGTAAGAATGAACACATGGCAGCTGAAGAGTAATAATTTTTAAAGCAAGGAAGATGAAAATTATTAAACGAAGTTGCTAGTTAGTCTCCTTCCTCATCTACTCCAAAATACACTTGTTGATAAACTAGTAGAATATCAGCAAAGGGAAGAGGCTTTCAAATTTTATCACTTAATAGGATACAGACAGTGATTTAGAAGAAAGTCTAAAAGGGTTTAGTTGAATGTAAGTTTCTGCACTTTGCAAATTCCAGCCTTTCCACATGTGGAAATTCACTTGGAAAGTTCGAGAGACAGAATTTTCACCCTCCTACATGTCATCTTTGCTACAGCTTACAGTTTACAGGAATGTGAGGGACCATATACTTACCTGACATTGGTAACTGTAGACAGCCCCAAATGAAGCACATCTACTTGCCTTTGGGACTTCAGGAACGTGTACCCTCATACCCTGCCTGCTGAGACAGGGCAGGTGAGAAACATGTAGACTGAAAAATGCCTTATGAAAAAGTANATAAATACTGAAAGAAAAAACTTTGCTTTGGGCTTTTTGCTCATGTAGGGTTTTTTTTCTTCTAATACTAACTTTCCCATTTCATACTCGTTTATGGTAGCTTATAATCTGTTCACTACCACTTATATAGCAGTATCAATCCAACCTTAAAAATGCAAGTTTAAGCTATCTTTTTTTTCCTTTTTTCCCCTGGAAGATGGATTGACCAAATTTGTTTTTGATTACTAGTCTTTGAACTTATTTTATTTAAATGCGGTCATCTTCTGAATATATCACTCCGTAAATATGTCACAGTAGGGTTTCGTGTTTACTGTTTTCAATGACTTCCAGATCAAATTTATTTGGTTTGAAACCAAAAAGTTGGTACATGCGCTTGGTTTTGTGCTAGGGTTTCTTTTGTTTTGTTATGGGTGTGTGCAGTGGAACATGGACGGAAGCAAGACTAACCAGTATTACGCTGTCAGTCATGCCTCTGGAAGTAGGGCTGACTCCCGCCTTCACTCCATCACCCGCAAGGAAGATTTTACAATGGGGATTTCACTAACAACTCTATTTATGACATGGGAGACAGGACAGTGTGTATTTTGCTCTCCCATAGCCCCATTGGCACTTTGCTAGCAAGAGGACTGGAAAGNACCCTGCCTGCTGAGACAGAGCAGGTGAGAAACGTGTAGACTGAAAAATGCCTTATGAAAAAGTAGTTTGCAACATCAGCTTGGCTGGCTGGCCATTTGCAGCAGTGGAAAACAGTAGTGTGGAATTCTGGCATTATGATTTGTTCAGTACTGTACTATAAACTCTTAAAGCAGCCTAAGGAAGGGAGGAGAGGGGAGGAGAGGNGATGGATTGACCAAATTTGTTTTTGATTACTAGTCTTTGAACTTATTTTATTTAAATGCGGTCATCTTCTGAATATATCACTCCGTAAATATGTCACAGTAGGGTTTCGTGTTTACTGTTTTCAATGACTTCCAGATCAAATTTATTTGGTTTGAAACCAAAAAGTTGGTACATGCGCTTGGTTTTGTGCTAGGGTTTCTTTTGTTTTGTTATGGGTGTGTGCAGTGGAACATGGACGGAAGCAAGACTAACCAGTATTACGCTGTCAGCCATGCCTCTGGAAGTAGGGCTGACTCCCGCCTTCACTCCATCACCCGCAAGGAAGATTTTACAATGGGGATTTCACTAACAACTCTATTTATGACATGGGAGACAGGACAGTGTGTATTTTGCTCTCCCATAGCCCCATTGGCACTTTGCTAGCAAGAGGACTGGAAAGTAATGACAGACTTTACTCTTGCAAGTGAAAGATGCATATGAAAGTAGTAATACACATAGGGAACAGATCTATTGACTAAGAACATGCCATTTTCACACAGTCACATTTCTGTCTGTAACCACACTTTATACTCCAGGCATGGTTCTGTTTTCTTCTGCCGTAGCAGAGCAGATGTGAAGCATTTAAAATCTCTTAACAGTACTCATCCTAAGGCTAAATGACAAAACCCTAACAACATAATCCTTAAATTTACATCCCTAGCATTTCAAAAGATCTCTAACAGGATAAAAAATCTTGATAAATCAAAATTCTCTCACTGAAAAATAAAACAACACAGAGCCATGACTCATCTAATAGTAAGTAAGGCAGATGTCTCTATCTGTCCTATTTTGAACAATAAACATTTTAAAGGTGTAGTTTAAAAAATACCTCAACTTCCCAGGCATATTTGCCCACAGTATATTGGAGGAGGAAATGATAAATATGGATTGGTTTCTGGGAAATTTCAGCCAAATCCCTGCTAATATGCATGCTCTTCAGTCTATAGTGGAGATCAGCTTCCCTTGAAAGTGTCACATATTACATTTTTCTTGTAAAGGGAAGCAATGAAATAGTGACACCTCAGAAAAAGCCCGCATCTTGCTACAGCAGAGGCTCCAAAATGTGGTTTATGCAGGAGAATAAGACTCTTTTAAGGTCCTAACAGCCATTTTTCTTGACCAAATAAATTACCACTGGCAATGCAAATGTCCATGGTTAGTCTATGACAGTTACTCTTTTTCAAAGGTAATAAGCCTAGAATCTAATTTTACAATAAACCCTGGAGACATGAAACAGAAATCCAACTACCCATATTTTGCAATTGTTTCTTGGCATGATCCATGTGCTAATTAAAAACCCTTTAATGGAAATTGCTGCCACAATTTGCAGGCTTCCTTAATCCAGCTATGGTATCTGCAGCACCTTCAGGCACCTGTCTTGTTCTCGTAATACAAAATCAACAATACCATGGTAGGGCTTGAGGGGATATGTGAAGGTGATGAGAACTTCGAAAGGAATGCCAGTATGAGAACTTAGCTGGTGCCTGGCTTTGTTTTCTTTCTTTCTTTTTTTTTTTTATTTTTTTTGTTTGTGTTTTCTTATTTATCTAACCATCCTTCTACCAGGGAATATCAGGGACAAATGAGTTTTCTTTCATAAAGGCATCCAGACCAAATAATACTGAATGATTTTAGCAAAAAATTAACAAAAACCAAAAACGTTTGAACACTGTAATTCTAAACATGGCCTTCAGCTACACACATGCCAAGCTACAGAAGCTGCAGTGTAGTAAATCAATGTGAGATATATACTGACAAAGCAAACACCTGATTTTTGCCAGGGTAAGGACAAAGCTCTCTTAAATGTTTTGAAAACTGCAGACTTGAAATGATGAATTATCAACAGAGAGCTGCATGGTTTTCCTTTGGTTGTTTTCTTTTGATTATTTCTTTCGTTTATTTTGGTGTTTTCTGTTTTTTGCCATTGGTGGTGGNTTCTATGTCTGGTTTTTCTTTTGTTGTTTTTTTTTTTTTTTTTCTTTTTTTTTTTTTTGTGTTTTTTGTTTTTTTCCATTTGTGGTGGTTTTTTTTTTTTTTTTTTTTCTAAACAAAATTTAGCCATCCACTGTTGGAATTGATAACTATCAGTTCTTTGGTTCTGACTTGAATAACCCAACATGTTGCTTTCCAGTTTTCAAGTTCTCACCCTGTCCCATTGCCTAATTTTCCAAATAGTACCCATGTCGTACCTTTCAACAGGAAAAGTGCACAGTATCCTTTTACATTGATTTTGTTTATCAGTTTTAGGAAGATGGAAAGATCCGAACAATGGTGTATACTCTCTTGTGAACATAAAATTCAGAGTGCTTCTTTTGCACCAGATACAGAATTCCAGTGCCCCCTTCCAAAGAGAAACTTCACCACAGTGTAATTCCTGGATTTGTAATATTCAACACAAACCTTTTTTTTAATGTAATAGCATTCTGGAGAGGTGCTTGAGAACTGGCTGGAGGGCCAGGCCCAGAGAGTGGTGGTGAACAGATTCAAATCCAGCTGGCAACTGGGCACAAGTGGTGTTCCCCAGGGGTCAGTAGTGGGGCCTGTCCTCTTTAATAAATTTACTGGTGACCAGAGGAGGACATTGAGAGCACTCTCAGTAAATTTGCAGATGACGCCAAGTTGGCTGGAAGTGTCAATATGTGTGGGGGCAGCAATGCCCTACAGAGGGATTTGGACATCCTGGATCATTGGGCTGAGCCAATGGGATTAGGTTCAACAAGACCAAGTGCTGGGTCCTGCACACTGGCCACAGCAATCCCAGGCAACATTAGAGGCTTGGGGCAGAGTGGCTTTTAGAACTTGGTGAGGGAAAAAANGGGGCAGAGTGGCTTGAAGACTGTGTAGAGGAAACAGACTTAGGGGTATTGGTTGATGTTCAGCTGCACATGAGCCAGCAGTGTGCCAAGGTGGCCAAGACCAATGGTATCCTGGCTTGTATCAGAAATAGTGTTGCCAACATGAGCAGGGAAGTAATTATCCCCTTGTACTCAGTACTGGTGAGGCCACACCAGGTCAAGTACTGTGTTCAGTTTTGGGGCCCTTCACTGCAAGAAAGACATTGAAGCCCTGGAGTGTGTTAAGAGGAGGGCAACAAAGATGGTGAGGGGTCTGGAGCAAAGGTCTTATGAGGAACGGCTGAGGGAGCTGGGATTGTTCAGACTGGAGAAGAGGAGGTTGAGGCTGAGGAGAGACGTTATTGCTCTCTACAACTACCTGAAGGGAGGTTATAGTGAGCTAGAGGTCAGCCTCTTCATTTCTGTAATTAGTGATAGGACTGGAGGGAATGTCTTCAAGTTGCCTCAGGGGTTTCAGGGATTCAACTTGTAAGTTAGGAAATACTTCTTTGAAAGAGTGGTCAGAGGCTGGAATGGGTTGCCCAGGGAGGTGGTGGAGTCACTGACCCTGCAGCTATTTAAAGAACGTTTAGACATTACGTTGAGGGACATGGTTTAGAGAGAACTGTTGTGATAAGTGGATGGTTGGACTGGATGATCTTGTAAGTCTTTTCCAAACTTGGTGATCCTATGATTCTATAGCAGTGAAAACATACATAGTCACCTGTGCCTGATTTTCCAGTTTGTTACACATTTGTACACTGGTGGCAGAGCTCTCTACACTGGTGTTCTGCCCATCAGAGTGTACTGAAGTAGAAAATCACAGCTCCTCATGAGGAGCCTCTTGCTTGTTGGGCACACTTCTGGTGCACCAGAGAATGGGCTCAGTATGACGGAAACCCAGGGTGCTGGGCATTAGGTCTGCTTTCAGAGACTTTTACAGAAAGCACAGTGGAAGCCAGAGAAACAGACAGTTAAAAATGAATAGCCTTCACTCCAGACTATTTATTTTTCTTTAATTCCAACAACATGCCTTCCACAAAAATAAACTTGTGATATTATTCATCTGTTAATCTGCCTCTATCTCATTTTAAGCTATGGATAAGACATAAAGCAAGCAACAAGCAAATTAACCTTTCTCAGTAGACAAATACTTTTTATCTTACAATGTATATTTTGAAAACAGAGGATTTGGCACAGAAAACTCAATGCACAACCAGTTGAACAAAGCTTTGTAAGAAAATACCAAGTAGTCCACCATTAAGACAAAGGAGTAAGGAACTGGACAAAGTGTTTTTGAACTGCTAGTGTTGATTCGGAGACCATCTCACAGAAGCTCTATAGTCATTTATTGGTGCTTTACTCTGATGATGACCAGTAAAATATAGAAATCTGAAATGTTAATGTTGCCTGAAATCCAGAAATTATTTAATTTTGGCATTTGACGTCTCTTTCTTTGAGTGAGGCATGTGTGAATTCACCATAGACATTTTTGCAAATGCCCTGACACCACTTTTTTTGCTGAACATGAGCCATCACTGTGCCCAGGTAGCCAAGAAAACCAATGGTATCCTGGTTTCTACCAGAAATAGTGTTCCCAACAGGAGCAGGGAAGTAATTGTACCTTTGTTCTCAGCACTGGTGAGACCACACCAGGTCGAGTACTGTGTTCAGTTTTGGGGCCCTTCACTGCAAGAAAGACATCAAAGTCCTGGAGCATGTCCAGAGAAAGGCAACGAAGTTGACAAGGGGTCTGGAGCACAGGCTATATGTGGAACGGCTGAGGGAGCTGGGATTGTTCAGATTGGAGAAGAGGAGGCTGAGAAGAGGCTTTATTGCTCTCTGTAACTACCTGAAGAGAGGTTGTAGTGAGCTAGAGGTCAGCCTCTTCACTCCTTCAATTACTGATAGGACTGGAGGAAATGGCTTCAAGTTGCATCAGGGGAAATTCAGACTGGATGCTAGGAAATACTTCTTCATCAAAAGAGTGGTCAGGCACTGGAATGGGCTGCCCAGGGAGGTGGTGGAGTCACCAACCCTGGAGGTATTTAAAGAACATTTAGACATTGTGTTGAGGGACATGATTTAGAGAGAACTATTGATGATAGGTGTATGGTTGGACTGGATGATCATGTAAGTATTTTCCAACCTTGGTGATTCTATGATTCCATGATTTCTAATCATGATCAAGAGAGCATATAAAAATGAGAGAATCAAGACAGTAGAGAAAAAAACCTTTAGAATGTAATCGGAACACAGTGAACAGAATATAAGAGGAATATAGAGTGAAATAGGAGGATAGAGGGGATGAGAGCAATTGCTGTGAGATTAAAACTGAAGACATCCACATTATCCATATATGACTGAGTCAGCATATGGCCCTTGATTAAATTCCTAAAATAACTCTGACAACACTGCACTTGTTCCTTCCACCATCATTATGACAAACAGTCTTGGCATTAGCTATGACTGTGAAGTCCACCCTCAACCTGACCTGGCTTAAGCAAAGCTACAATACACCTTGCAGGCACTTGAAACACTTATTCTCTACCTTATTTCCAAAATCTGCTGCCTGAACATGTGCATCTGTACAAAAAGGCAGCTGCAAGCTGCTCAGTTGCATAGGCAACACTGAACTTTGCCGCTCCATGGATTAAGTAAGAATCAGGGCAGAGATACCTTTAGGCACTGGCTGGGACATGCGAACACCAGCAGCTGGAATGCATGGCTACCCATAACCGGACCAGGCAATTCGCTGTCTTGTATGGACCTATGGTGTTCATCAAGGATAAGGGAGCAACTTGTCACCACTGTGAAATTACTGCCTCTATGAGTCTGTTTGCCTTCAACAATGTTGCTTGAGCCATTATAATTGCCCTTTTAAAGTGACACACAGAGTCCTGACAGTTAAATGTGTTTTATATCAACTTTACCGTAACACCATCTCAGAGCAAAAAGCCTCCAAGGGCTGTCTGAGACCTTTAAATACAAGAAAATCCCTTGCAGCCACAGTTAGTGGGGTGGGAGGTGGAAGGGAACAGCATGTCTTGCAGGTAGGTGCCATAGTCACTGAGCAAGACAGAGCTGTAAGCTATAGTAAATGCAATTATGCTTCTCACTACTGCCACAAGGCTCTACCAGGACTGGGAGTGCGTGGCACTGCTCTGCAGGACTGCAGCAACCTGGCTGCAACAGACATTCTCAAAGAAGCAGCACAGAGTTGGCCCAAAGGTAGAACACTTTCCATATAGGTTAGAGCACACTGATCAGCTGCAGTGGTCGAGAAACTGTCCAAATGTTATCAGCTGGTATACCATACTAGGCATGTGGAAACCATAGGTGGCTCTTCCTGACAGACATTTATTTTGCAATACGGTAAATGAAGACGAGACTTTGCATTGCAAATGTTCTGTATCATGAATCTGAGAAATCAAAAACAATTTGTTGACTTTTTTTATAAACTGTTTTTGACAAATACTAGCATGAAAGCAAAATGCATGATGGTTAAATCATGTTACCTTAGAATAGCCGTAAGACACTGGGGTCAGAGCAGGGGAGCTGCTGTGAACAGGTTTTCACCACCTTGAAGTGATCCACACCAAGCAGCAGAGCTGGGCATGCAGCTACAACAGAACACAGACAGGCTGATGAGTGGACAGCTTATCCTGGTATAACAATTCCTTACAAAATTCAAAATGAGAAACTGAATTGCCCGTAGTTTAAGAGAGTCTCACTACTCCCATACACATTTTGGTTTTGATGTGGTACTGACTTAGAGGAAACCATTGCCTTAAACTCATTTCATAGATGACTACACAAAGGGGAGATTATCATCATTTCATTTGATGTTGGTAATTAAAGGTTTTGAAAAATAAAATGAAAGACAACGCTTTCTTACAGTTTGGAGACTAAGTAAAAGCATATATAGTTTTAAAACATATATACTTAAAACTGCAAGATTTCAGATCCTAAGCCTTTATTTCATGTATAATTTATGTAGATATACTGTACTGTGGGTTTTTTGGTATAACTAATGTTGGGGCAGAGAACTTTTAAAATGTAATAAAATAAAAAAGAAAACGAAGCAAATACCATGTGCAAAACCCACAATCCACACGGTCTTAACCCTTTGGTCCTGTACCCATCTGCCTGTAATTTATCCTAATACCATCAGTTTTTACCTGTAAAGGGCCAGCATACATTTGTAAGTGTTTTTAATACCAGCTGACACAGACACATCCAATGAATGGATGATTGAGGCATATGAAGAAATTACACATACTTAGGAGAAAGTGGTGGCATGTGAAACGAAAAAGTAATATTCTCTATTTTTCCATGAATTGTAAATGCTTTAAGCATCTATTATGTGTTTATTTATTTTATTATAAAAAAGTTGCATTTTTGTTTTTAGTTTCTTTGCTTTGATTATTACTGCTGTCTTTAAACCTCCACAGGCACTGTATTTCTTTAACTGACTGGACATTTCTGAAATAGTACCACTATCAGGTAGATCAGATTATTAGCAAAAGCTTTGGCACCAAAGAGACTCAACAAATAAATTTCATCATGCTGACCCTGTCCTAAACAGCAACTTTATGTGGATAACCTCATGGGAATGGAAGTTGAGAAATAGCTATTTCAAGGCCGCCAATAACTTAATCTCTGTACAGTTCAGAATGCAAAGCCATTTTTGTTTCCTTTGCTCAGAGTGCTAAAGAGTTTTTGGGATACTGTAATCCTCATAAGGTGGGGAGAGCAGTGTGGGGGGCAGGGGTTTGTGGGAGGGAGAGGAGATCCCACTCAAATTATGCCCCATTAAAAAAAAATGAAAAATAAATAAAAAGCCAAGTTTTTCATCTTGGAAATTCTCAGCCTCAGTCATGTGAGTGCAAAAAGTAACTTTTATTTGAAGAACTAACACTCACTTCTTTGTTAAGAAAGCTTAGGGCACCACCCAGCAGACATGAAGGCTCCTATGTTATCAGCAAACTATTTCCTGGGTATATGTTCACCCTTTCCATGCGGCTTGCTTATTTTTTCAACCAAAAAAAAAAAAAAAAGAAAAGAATAAAAAAAAAACCAACAAAAAACAGTGCAGGCAGACTCTATAACACCGCTGAATGATGTGTGCAGCAACTACGTTATTGATGTAATGGAAATTTCAGAGGCGTCCAACTTTGCAGAGGCAGAACTGGAAGGGTGCCAAGGGGAACCTTAATGCAGCACCGCCTGTTCTGCCCAAGGTGACCAGGCTCTGCCGTTCCTCATCGCCAGGGAACAGCCTGTGAGAGCCAGAGGCAATATGCTCAGCCCTGCAAAATAGAGCAGGGTGGAAGAAAGCAACTCCCGGCCCCAGGTTAATGGTTAACCTAACCCTTTACCCACAAACGTGTGGGTAAGTAATACAAATTTAGCAGCAGTCTCTGTGGAGGAATGAGCTTAAGTGATTATGCTCTGCCCATCTGCCTCTCAGTTTTGGAAGATACTGGTAAAAACGGTTGGATGGGAGTGGGAGAAGACAGAGCTGTCAAAGGTATCAGGATCCTACAGAGGTGCAGAAAGCTGAGAGTGTGGGAGGAGAGTCTGGAAGTGGCTGCACTACAAGGACACCCAAGCAACTCCCTGTGGCTCACCCTGCAGCACCTCACACTTTACACCCCACTGGCAAGCACAAGGGGATACTGGAGAGACGGGGAAGGCAAATGGGAGACACAGGGCCAGCTGTGTGTGTGCAAATTGAAGCAGAGGCGCTGCAAGCTGGGGAAGACCAAGGGGAAGGGAGGCAGGTGCCCAGTACATTGAGGCAGTGCTGGTCAGGCAGTGCCTCCCCCCCACCCAAATCACTGTTCACAGCTCTCACAGCACTGTCTGGCAGCATAACGCCACAGCTTACCATAAACCCCTCTACATGAACCTCCTTATTCCCTGGGAAAGACAGACAGAAATGCCACATCTGTTGTCAGTAAGGCACCAAAGTCCTGTCTACCTGCTTTAGGCTGGTCCTGAGAGTGTGGTAGCTCAGGGTCCTGAGGAGCCAGGTTAAGCCTGGCAGTGTGATGGAGCAGAGCCTTGCTGAGAAGCCAGGCCAAGCCTGGTGCTTTCACAGAGCTGGGATTTACCAAGGGACCAGGCCAAGTCTGGTGGTATGACGGTGCCAGACAAGGTGAGCCATGTGGTGTGACAGAGCTGGGCCTCACCAAGGAGCCAGGTAGAATCTAGACTTGGCTGAGGGGCCAGACCCAGCCTGGCAGTGTGACAGGGCTGGGCCTCACCAAGGGGTCAGGCTCAGGCATCAGTGAGCTGCACAGTGCTATGCAGCACTAACAGTCACAGTAATACAAAAATCAGGCAGTGCACAACTTCCTCACCCATGCTAGTTTGACACTTGCTCTTTTGTTTATTCCCTCTCNGATGAAGATGATCTTTGTTTCTCTGATACTTTAACTAAATCTTAGGTGGAAATTTGGACTTCTTTTAAAATACAATGCATCTTTTCATAAAGCTGTCCTTGGAACCATACCAATGTTGCTGTATACATATATCATGATGTAGAACAGTTTGTAAGGTATGTTAGTTCCTAAAAAATTGGAAGGGGAGATGAAGTTACCTTATGAGAGGAAGCTTTTTTTTTTAAACTAGAGAGTCTATGGATTTTACAGATTTTACTAGCAGCAGCCAGCTGTGACATTTCTATTTCATCATGCCAGTGCTTTAAACACACCTTTACATTTTACAGCCATGCCTTGTCCTTGAGAAAGTCAGGTGTCCGTGGCTAGTTGTAGCCAAACATTTAACCATCATCCTATTCAAATGTACCAAAACCAGAGGGCTGCTGTGATGGGATAAATGCTTCCCTCTTGGACCAGCATTTGCAGTTCCACTCTGTCTCTCAGATCATTGCCCTAGTAAGGTATCTAGCAGCCAATGAGCAGTCTAAAATTTAAGAGAGCTTACAAACGCCAAGTTAGCTTTACTTGCACACTTAGTGAAAGAAGGGCCTAGGCATTTTGCCATTGTAAAGTCAAGTAGCAGAACAAAACAAAAACAGAGTTGTAAAGTTTATCTGCTGGAAACCTTCTGAATCCTCAACACTGCCTTTGTATTTCAGGGCTTTTGTACGGTGTCCTTGTCAGGCTAGAAAGTTCTCCATATAGTTCAAGAAAATACCCCCTGAAGTTTGATCTCATGAGACCCCAAGATATGAGAAGGCCAGGTTTTAAAGAAACAATGACATCAAAAGACTAAACAAGTGAAAGAACAGAAGGCTGGGATCAGAAGATGCAGAAGATGAGCTCTGGCATAAAACTGCAGCAGTTTACATTTTTTAAGTATCAGGAAAAACCTTCAGTTGCAAGAGTTATTTTCAAGGTTTATTTTTATAGCCCCTCAGCCTCTCTAAGAGAGCTTTTTTCCACTTTACTTTCTCTAGGCAATGATTTTTCTCCTCAACTGTTTACTCTTTCACTTGGTCTTCAGTAAAATGTCAGCAAAAAAATTGTCATTTGGTATCTGTAAAAGATAATGCAGGTAAAAAGGGGAATACTTAAATCCAATACCTCCCAGTAAAAACCTACTGTACTATCAACACCTGATAAACTTCATTTCCTCTGTTAGAAATCTGACCTTCTAAATACAGTTACTGGGATAATAGTAAGGGAATACCTATCCAGCATGGTTGGCTAAATTATCAGCAGGTCTTCCTCTCAGAAGTCTGAAGTTTTTGGGGAGCAGATACCCAACCCAACTCTGCAGTAGCAAATTTAAGAAGCTTTTCTCTGTATCTCTGCATAAAGTGGGTGAGGTTGCCAGAGTCTTACAAGAGGTCATGCTCTGAAGTGCTGGACAGGAAGCAGCAACAAGGTCCATTCAGGGCCTCCACCTTGAACAAAGCTGTTCAGTCACCTTTACTTAGCTTTCTGAGTACACCACATACTTCACATACACATACAGCATTCAGTTTGTCTTTTCAGTTTGGAAATACATAATCATCAAAATTGCACTTCAGAGTCTAAGCTTTGAGGTGAATGTTTTATTACATATAAATTATATGTAAATATGATTTGAAGAATAAGTTAAGGAACCACTAAGTAAAATTTGAAAATTCATGTTGCATGAGAAAGCAACATGCTGTTTTGCTGTATTTTTGCAGTGCATGCTTGTATTTTAGTTAACCATTTGAGTAACTCTTGCTCTCCAGCCTGCTCTTTGTTTTTTTGACTGAACCTGCAAATCCTGTAAAAAGAAAAGAAGGGCACTTGGGGCAAACCATGGCAATCCAACCCAGCTCATGCAGCTCTTGTTTGTGTAAAAATGTTAATCTCAAAAATGTAGTACCAATAGTATTTCACAAATATGAGAAAAGTGCTGGACTAAAATCTAGCAATATAGTAAAAAACTTCAGCAACAAAGACTTATGGAAATTCATTGAGGAAGAACTACCTTCAAAAGACTATTTTTTAAAGATTTACCTCCATCATATGAATAGTCACACTGAAGTCACAGGAACCACCTGCATTAGTACGAAAAGCAGGATTTGGTCCTGAAGGACTCAACTAAACTCCAAGCTGTTGACCGACCTAAATTCTACATGTAATTTAAGTTGGGCACTAACACTGTGTTGTTTCAACAGAGGCTGTTTCACATTGCAGAAATGTCTGGACCACAACAATGTCACTTGTAGACAACTTCTGCTTTTTATATTCTTTAGAACTTTTCAGGAGGAAAAGTGCTTTTAAAAACTTTTAAAATTGTTTTTATAAGCTTTAAATTGCATTGAGGTCTCACTAGTAGAACGTAGTGATACATATCTTGAATATGATAAATGACCACCAGAAAATTAAGTCTACTGCTACAGCACAGCCAAGCCTGATATAAGATCATGAACCATAACATCCACATTCAGTCCTCCTCTGAAATACACCATTACTCCAAAAATATTTTCATCTTACATAAATGTATATATACATAGATCAGAATTTAAAGTGTGGGAGTTAATCTATTGAAAGCCTGGAATTAATATATTTGTTTCACAATTAACTTTAAAATATCCCTTGGAGTTTCCCCTGGCCTATTCTTTGTGCACAGACATTCCAGTATCTTTTCTACCTTCTGAGCATGTTTCTTACATAGTATGATTATATCTACATTGCTTTTATGTTTCTCTAAAGACCATCATAAGTGAATGAGAAAGATGACACAACCTAATCAGCTTTAATTCCAACAAGGTGTTATAACACTCAGTGACAGAAGACTAATGTTAATTAATATTTATCAAACCCCTGTATTAGTCCCACATCTGTACCAGCTATGTTGGGGAGCTCCTGCAAAATCCTACAAGGGTGGTGGATACAGTACTACAGTAGCGGTATTTTTTTTTCTTTCTCTAGTGCTGGAGGAAAAATCTGTCTCAGGCTTGTTGTGGAAGATTAAAAGGTTAGGAAACTCTTAAACTGGATGTATGCAAGTCCACAGGGCTGGAAGACCGCATCTACAAATGCTGAGGTTCATGAAGACTACAAGAGAGTAAACGTCAGTTCTGTTGCCAAGAACAAAGACCCAGGGAATTACATACCAGTCAACTTTGCTTCAGACCTTGGAAAAGTGGTGGTGAAAATCCTCCTGGAAAGTATTTCCAATCACATGGAAGACAAGGTGATTGGGAGTGGTCAACATGGATTTATGAAGGGGAAATCATGTTTGATTACACAACACATAGCTTTTCATAATGAGGCAACAAGTGTGGTCGATGAGGGAACACCAATGGATGCTGTTCCTGTGGATTTCAGTAAAGCATTTGACAATCTCCCATAACAAAGCTGACAAAGTTCAGGTTAGATATGGAAACACTGAGGTGGATTAAAAGCTGGCTGAATTGCCAGGCCAAGGGTTGTGACCAGTGGCACAAAGTCCACTTGGAGTCAGATCACTAATGGTGTGCTCCATGGGTCAGTACTAGGATCAACACTGTTCAAAATCTGAATTAATGACCTGGAGACTGGGACAGAGTGCATCCTCAGCAAGTTCACAGATGATAGGAACCCAGGAGGAAGTTGTGCTGCCTTACAGAGGAACCTTAACAAGATGGACAAATGAACTGATAGGAATCATGGTGTTCACCATGAGAAAATGTGAACTCCCATGTCTGGAGAATAAATCCATATACTTCTACATGCTGGGGGATAACCAGCTGGAAAGTAGTTGCTGAGATGGTCCTGGTGGTCCATTCATGCAGGGTTGCAGCAAAGAAGGGCAAGAGCATCCTTGGGCTGTGCAAGAAGAAGAGTTGCCAGAAAGTTGAGGATGGTGATCTCTTCCCTCTGAGCAGTACTGTGGAGGCCACATCCGTAGCGCTGGGTCCAGTCCTGGACTCCCCAGCACAGGTGTGATATGTAGGTATGGGAGAGAGATGAGTAATGGGCTGGAGTATCTTTCACATGAGAAAGGGGAGAAAGAGCTGTGACTGCGCAGGCTGGAGAAAAGGAAGGTCCAGGGATATTTTATCAATTTCTGTTGAAATACCCTCCCTGGATGGAGAGTCCAAAGTGTATGGAGCCAGTCTCTTTACAGTGGTGCCCAGTGACTGGACAAGAGGCAATGGGAACAAACTGGAAAATCTGTCACTTTAGTATGCCGGGTACTAGAACTATTAACTCATTTACCCATGGTTGTCTTTCCATTTTTCCTTCACTAAATCTTACCTTTTTTCCCCACTGTCAAAATCTGACAAATTTATGGTACAGAACTATGGATTCATACTTACTCTAAGCTACACAGTACTCTGAAGGCAATGCAGTTACATCCAGCATAGGCATGCATTCAAGAATTTCTATTTAGAAGTAACTAGCTCCCATTTCTCCATGAAAAGATGAGTTTCCACTGAATTCAGAATGACCCTGCAGGTGAGCAGTGCTGAAAACTAACCAGTAAAATGAATAAAGAGACTGCTTTTATAGCTGGATTTCTTCAGACACCTTTTTAAGTGATCCCAGAGGCAAAGAAACAGAATAATGTATAAGAAACCAGAAGCAGATAGTGTGCATCTATTGATAAAGCAACAATGCAAGACAAGAATTTAAAACTTCATTTGAAATACCAAGTAGTTGAAAGCCCTTAGAAAGAACTAAAAAAGTCCTAATTATAAAGGTCACAGGAATCATTTAGTAATTCTTGCTTTTCAGCCATCTTCTTTATAAGGTATCAGTTCTGAGGCATGCTATACCCAAGAAGTAATATGCTAAATATTTGCAGTTTCTAGAATTTTTTACATACCAAACCTTCCACTACTACTGGATGAAATATACAACATATTTTGCACATTGTGTCTTTTGATACTCGTTCATCTTGAACTAAGACAAATTTTAACTCTGAATTTTATGTTATTATAACCTTTTTTCATATACTTAGGAGAAATAAAAGAAAAAAACAAAAGAAAGCAACCCTCCAGCAAACAAAAGCAGTTACGGCACGCATACTTCAATATCACAGTACAGATTAGGATGTAAAATCCACTGCAAACCATAGACACTAATACTATTGAGTGTAGCTAGTAATAAAAAAGTATGTTCTTAAAAGGAAAAAATGATAATGTGAATGTTCTCATATGGCACTGGTCTTCTGGAGCAAATAAAGTCAGGAAACAAAATCAGTACAGTATTTCTACAGCAGGTGGTAAGCAGGATGCAGCCATATACATTTACAGTCAGGTGTGGGTTTACAATACTGTGGAGTCCTCAGTACAGGAGAGACGTGGACCTGTTAAGAGCATGTCAAAGAAAGGGCCATGGAAATGACCCAAGGGATGAAACACCTCCCCTACAAGGACAGGCTGAGAAAGCTGGGGCTGTTCAGCCTGGGGAAGAGAAGGCTCCAGGGAGACCTGGCAGCAGCCTTTCAGTATCTAAATGGGGGCTATAAGAAGGAAAGAGACAGATTCTTTAGCAGGACCACTGGTGACAGGAGAAGGGGAAATGGTTTCAAACTATAAGAGGGGAGATTCAGGTCTGATATAAGCAAGACATTTTTTACAGTAAGAGTGGTGAGCTGCTGGAACAGGTTGCTCAGAGAAGTGGTAGAAGACCCATCTTTTCAGATGTTTAGTGTTTGGCTGGATGGGGCTCTGAGTAACCTAACCTAGCTGTAGATGTTCCTGGACATTGCAGGACAGTTAAACTAGATGACCTCTCAGCATCCCAACTCAAACGTCTGTGCTTTTGTGATTCTAAGAAATGCAGTCATCAGTTTCAGTTTGATGCATGTGTTACCCATAATCTGTTTTAGAAATATGTAATAATAAATATGTAAGGCAAAAATCTGTTTTGATGTATTTGGCGATAGTACTGATGTTGGAATCCATTCATAGAGACAACTATATCTGCAGCAACCAGATTTGTCATTTGGTTACGTCTTGTAAGAACAGCATGGCTAGTCATGGCAAAGTTAGTGTTCCTTTTCGTCCTAATAGTCCTTGTAAACTGGCATATCTCAGTACCCAAAAATACCACCTGAGGAAGGAGACCATCAAGAGAGATCCTTTGGGTACTTTTGATGCTTCTTGGTGTTGCAGAACTTATCTTTTTAAGATGGCCAGATTTTCTGGATTCAAAACAGTGTTAGGTAGGTTGCTTTCAGTTTTACAACATCTCTCTATATTATTAGCATAAGACATTACAGGTTGGCAATCTCAAAAAATCATGCCATGATTCAGAAAAATAAGCTTTAATGGAAAAAGTTGAGCAAATTTATTAAAGGTGAAACACAATGGCAACATAATAGTTATCATCAGATTTTCTTAGAAAAAAATCAGCCTTGGAGTCCCAGCGTGATGCTGTGATCCAAAGAGGGGTGAGGAGACAGCCAACAGCTTGCAGCTGGTTACACTGCTCACTGGGGATGTGGGACCTTCAGAGTTACTTTTCAGATAGTTACTCACAGCCTACATAAGGCTCTTAAAATCAGACCACCCTGGCGGCTCGTGCTCTCCCTGCAGCTTCCCTGCTTTGCATCCCTGCTGTAGATGAGTTAGCATGAGTGGATGAGCTCCCGTACCTGCAAAGAGGAACCTAGGAGAGACTGACCCTGGAATAGCCTTCATGAGACTTCAGGAAGATGGCACAGAGCTGAATGTGTGCACAGAGCACAGGGGTGTTGGCTGGTCTGCATGTTTGTGCTAGTGAACAAGCACACCCACTCCCTCTGCAAGACAGAAAACTTTAGAAGTTGGCTTT
>VXAB01006140.1:125878-153295 GCA_013399175.1 Odontophorus gujanensis
TTTTTTTTTCAGAACATAAAATGTATCTGCTAAGCTCTCAGTGTTACTGTTGCAATGGATAAGGCCAGTAGAGCTAAACCTTTACAACTAACACAGTTTTCACTGGAAAGTATGATTTGTACAAACGGCTCTTACTCCTGGGACTAGCTCCAATGCAATCTGTGGTACTACATTCCTAAGTGAGGACAGTTTTTGTGAGCAATGGGAAGAGGAATGGGGCCCAGTGTGTTTATTGTGTACGTGCAGCCAGAACTATGTAACAATTGTGATTTGCAAAAAAAGAGTAATCAATTATCATTACCCCAAAATGAGTAACTTGCAATGAAGTTAATAAAAACTCACTCCTGTTTCACTGAATATTCTTTGTTTTGTAAAGAACTGCACTGAATTTCTTTTCAGCTTGCCTGAAGAAAGAATTTAAATAGCAACTCCTCATTGCTCATTGCTGCTGCTATTACATCAGAAAATGTATGCTTTGGCTGTTTATATGGTTCACCAGACAGAAATACTGGAAAAACTCCATTCAAGGAGCAGTGTTGTGTTGGCAGGAAAATTGACAAGATGACCTAACTGGTCTTTTCCATCTCTAATTTCCATGAGTCTACTACTCCCATAGGGAAAAAATAACTTGTCATCAAACTTATTACAGAAGAAAATATCACAGTCAAAAAATAGTTACAGAAAATAGCCCACCAACAACTTGATCTGAGTATACTTATTCTTTACAGTTGCTTAATCCTAACTGAGAAAAGCATGTTCCCATATACAGTACAGTGGGCAAAAAATCTCAGATAGGAGTGAAAACCAGATGAGAAAGTTACTAAAATATTGTCAAATTGAGAGGAAGTTTAAGGGGTTCCATCAAGCCTCTATTATTGGGGGTCCCTTTCAACCCCTAAAATTCTGTGATTCTGTGATTTACCTACTTAATGATTTTTTTTCCTTCTTGAAAAATAGATACATTTCGTAGAAGCATAATAGTTAAAGAATAAAGAAACAACAGTTTGCACTTCTCAAATGCACTGTCTCTTTTAGTATAGGGACAGCATAGCGTCACTATACTAATTCTGTCTTTTCCTCAATTCATACCATTTCAGAAGGCAAAACAAACAAACAGCAGAAGATATCTAAAATACCATCTTTAACTCAAACATTTAATCAGAAACCTGCATTCAGCAATGCAGAATGCCCTCGGAAGGTCTTTCCAAGCCAGGATCTGCCACTAACATCACCATCACCAGTAGTTACCTTCAATGTTTGATATTAATTTCTGCCATGAGGACTATGAGCAATGAATGCACATCTGAGAATCTACTGAGAACATTTATCTACTTTGACTCTATCAGTGAAAAAGCTTCCTTCAGTTAATTCATGTTAAACACTAGAAAACAGTAAGTTTTTCATTATTTGGCTCAAAATAACTTTTTTGTCTCATTCTCAAATTTCCAAGTACAAATGATTGAAACAGGAGAAGTCTTAATATAGTTACAGCATTGTGGTACTCATAATCTAAAAGAGATATAATTACCTGAGGTAACCAGAGCTATCACACATTTATGATATAAAAAGAAAGTTTCTAAATGATAATATGGAAAAAAAATTGCCCTGAGTTTTTTTGCATGTTTCTACATGTGCTGGATAATGGCCCAAACCTCTCCGCTGGTGAGGAAGTAAAAAAACTGGAGCCCTCAGATATTGTAATTTAAAACTTAATCTGTGCCTCTCTTTATGTTTTAGGAAAACCTGGATACAGATATTCTCAAGTCTGGAACCACATCTGATTTATGGAGCACAGGATTACATCTAATACCACCTACAATGGCAACAAGCATTGGACATCATTGCTAGTGAAATGCAATTCCTTTTGACTAAAAAGTGTCTTCAGGGCAGCACATGTTGACCATTATTGTTTATTCAACTGGTATCTTTCTATATTCTTACCTCCACCACCTTTATTTTTCTTCTATTCTGGATCTGAATCACTTTTTCTGTATGCCAGCAAAAGCACTGGTGTCTTTCTCACACCGGCCTAATTATGGCCTTGATCATCAGTTATAATCTCAACTCTAATCAATTTATATTCTCCAAGAGAAAATAAGCCCTGATTTTCAATAACGTGGCTATTGATATGTGTGGGCTACTACATCCTGTGGACTCATGAAGTCCTGTCATGACAGTAATGGTCTTCCTGCACTTAAGGGGTGCTCTGAAAGTAATCAGAGGCAGATGGTGGTGGTATTACAGTAGAGGCTGAACATTCTTACAAATATTCCATGACATTTTGTTTTCATGTGACAGATGGCAGCAGAGGGACAGTCTGACAAAACGGTATCTGACATGGAAGTGTATGAAGCAAAGGTGTGGAATTGAATTCCTCCATGTGAAAAAAAATGGCTCTCACTGACTTTCATCAACAGTTGCTGAGGGTTTATGGAGACCAAACAGTAAATGTGATCACAGCAAGGCAATGTGTGGTGATTTTCAGCAGCAGCAAAAGTGACACTGGATCTCCTCTGCTGGTGCAGATTTTTCTGAGCATGGCATAAATGGCATGCAGGCTCTTGTTCAGTGATGGCAATGATGACAAAAGTAGTGCTTTGTATCTGAGCATTTGCTCTATTGAGCAGCCATGTTGTGCTTAGTATCTACTCTTCTTTCCAGTTCAGTTTTTTTTTTGTGCGTGTGTGTATGTGCGTGTATATGTGCATTTGTTTGTTTGAACTGGTTTGTTTGGTTTGTTTTTTAGCATCTTAAAGTGTCCATCTGGATTCCACCCAACTGAATACATGCACAAGATAATGAAATACGATACTGTCTGCTAATGTGATTCATTTCACATAAATGGCTATTGGAGAACCATATTTCATGACTATGAGATCCTATCTGTGTTTATCCCATAAACAAAGGATAGCTAAGGATTACCATAGCAGTATGTCAAAGATAAATTAGTCATGAGCAGCTTATAAAAAGTTATGTTAGTTACAGCATTCTATTATAGAAACTGTGAAATATTCCACTATGTACCTGACAGGTAAATTTCTTGATTTTCAGTTCAGTATAAGTACAGTGACTAACACATCAAATTAAATTTAAGTTCCCAGTGATATATGAGCATATAGTCAGAAGCACCAACATAGCTCATAACTGTGGGATGATGTGAGATGGACGCTTCATAACTACTTCAATACAGTTCACATGCATGCATTCAGAATTAAAATTTGGCCTATACTATAGGATTCATTATGTGTGGGATATGTTAAATTGTTTGTTCTGTAAAAAAATCCCCTTTGTTTTTACACATACAGTAATTACTGCAAAAGTATATCCCTTTGAAAAGGTAATTATCTTGGGTATTACACTATTATTTTTGTCATTTATTTTTGTTTCAAAGTAATTTATAGAGCAAGCATTCCACATTTTTTCCTGCCTAAATCAGTCATGTCTGTTGCACTTATGTATGATCCAGAACTATTGGTGGGAGTTGGGTGGAGGAGAAGAAGGGGATATGAGTTTTTTTGTTACTGTAATTGTTTTGGTTGTTGCTGTTTGTTGTTGATGTTTTAAAAAGAACAAACTAACTGAAATTCCAGCATCATATTTCTTGCTGTTTGTTTGCAGAATCACAGAATTGTAGGGGTTGGAAGGGACCTCCCATCTAGTTCAACCACCCAGATAAAGCAGGTTCCCTAGAGCAGGTTGCACAAGAAAGCATCCAGATGAGTTTTAAATATCTCCAGAGAAAGAGACTCTGCAATCTCTCTGGGCAGCCTGTTCCAATCCTCAGTCACCCTAAATAATAACTTTTTTTGTGTGTGTGTTCAGATGGAACTTTCTGTGTCCCAGGTTATGCCTTTTGCCCTTCGTTCTGTCACTGTGCATCACCAAAAACAGCCTGGCCTGATTCACTTGAATTGTAGAATGGTTTGGGTTGGAAGGGACCTTTAAGGTGATCTAGTTCCAATCCCCCTGCTATAGGAGGGAACACCTCCCACTAGACCAGGTTGCTCAAAACCCTATCCAGCCTGGCTTTGAGTTCCTCCAGGGGAGGGGCATCCACAACCTCTCTGTGCAACCTGTTCCAGTGTCTCACCACTCTTACAGTATGTATTTTATTACTAATATCTAGTCTAGATCTACCCTCTTCCAGTTTAATACCATTTTCCCTTATTCTGTCACTGCATGTCCTTATAAAATCTTGTCCATTAGGTATTTATAAGCATAAGATTTCTCCTTCTAAGTCTCATCTCCTCCAAGCTGAATAGGTCAAGTTCTCTCAGCCTTTCCTCATAGGGGAGATGCTCTAGGCCCCTAATCATCTTTGTGACCTTCTGCTGAACTCTCTATAGAAATTCTCTGCCTTTCTTGAACTGAGGAACCCAGAAATGGGCACAGTACACAAAACATGGCCTCACCAAGGCCGAGTAGAAGGGGAGAATCACCTCCCTCATCCTGCTGGCTATGCTCTTTTTAGTGCACCCCAGGATACCATTGGCCTTCTTTGCCACAGGGGCACACTCATTGCTCACTGTTAACCTATTGTTCACCAGGACACTCAGGTCCTTCTCTACAGTGCTACACTCCAGAAGGTCAGCCCCTGACACTGGGCTGGACTGCTCAATGAGGAAGTCACCACCATGATGGTGCAAGGAAAGAAATGGCTGAGGGATCTGCTGGGCTGGGCTGCATTTGGCCTGTGAGCCACGGGTTGGGCATGCCTACTTTAACCCATGGGGTACCTCCAGGTAGGTACTTGAAGAGGTCAAAATTAACTCTCCTGAAGTTCATGGTTTAAATCCTGCTTATTGTCTTGTTTCTTGTATCTAAGTTTATGAACTTCGCTGTCTCATCCAAGGCTGCTCTCAAGACCCTCACATTCCCAAACAGTTGTTTATAAGAACAGGGTCCACGTGCATCAGAAAGTTATCTTCCACACACTGCAGTAAGTTCCTGGAGATTTGTTTTTATAACTAAAACCATCAAAAATTTGCATACATCTGGAGATGCAAATAGGTGTTGAAGGTTGTTTAAGAAAACAAGTGCAATCTTCAGCCTGGATCTGGAACTGAATTAGCTTTAAATTATACTCCTGGAAACACATTATGTGGTTGAAACTAGGGGAAGTCTATCCAGGCCTGTAAGTAATTGCACTAACTGTTCCTGAAGGCAAAGGTAAGGACACAGTGGCAGAACTTGTTCATGTTTTCAGAATAGAACCACTTAAAGAAATGAAGACTCATCTGGAGAATAGGTAAAAGAGAGCATTCTCCAAATAGCTGAAAAGTTTTCCATAGTTTTTGGGACTTTTGTGTAAAACAGGGTCAGACTATTAAAAAAACCCACACAGTGGTTGGTAAAGGTACGTATAACTAGGCCATGTTAAGACAAAAAAAATTATCTTCTCCTTCATGTAACTCAAGGGGTTTTTTAATTGTCTGACTCACCTTTGCAGTCAGTAGATCTCCAATTAAGTTTGTTAATATGGATTGGGTACCTGTGATCTCATGTCCCCACAGGCGAAATAAATAAGTAAATTAATAACAATAACAAATAAAAGCATCAGATGAGGGAATAGGGAAACCAAGTAGCCTTTCTTCTGCAAAACATACAAAAAGCTAAACCTCACATTGCCTTCAAGAATAAATTCATGTTTTTAAAGCAAAAAGAGATGGAATTCGGAGAATTATGGGACCTGCTAAAGAAGCGGATTCACACTCAGATGTGAGTAACAAGACTTGAATTTACCACTTGTGAGTTACTTCTGTTGTTGGGAACTCAATACTAAACTATTCCCCACCAGTTATTTTTTCCCACCCTGACAGAACTTCACGAGGATTTGGAGGAATCAAGCCATGAATACACCACTGAAAGTTATTTCCTTGGGGGACCATACTGATCAGATGTCACCATCCAGTGGTTGTCATCAAGTCATCAATCTATCCATGGGAGTCCTACACCACTGGCCAAAGCTTGCAGGACATTGCACTGGGAGGCTGTACCTTGTTGCCATGAAGTGTTCATATATTTATTCATATACCAATTGCAAACTTCAGAGAAAAAGCCAGAGTACAAGTTGTACTCCTATCTACTAGCAGTAAATATGCTTGTGAATTAGTGTTATTAAAAGCTACATTCACCAGTTTGTTGAGTCCACTTTGTGGAACAGAAAGTCATTTTTAACAAGGCAGTCTCTGATATCATCTGGCTACTTCAAATGCAGAAAATAAAACAAGCGTGCATTCTGCATTCTGTTGATTTCAAGATGGGACAGTATACAAAAGTGTTGTGGCAGCCTGTGCATGCATGTGTTGGGAGTGGCAGGCCAACTCTTTTATTTTCCTCTGTTTTCTTCTTGAAACATTACCTTTTGTCCATCGCCAGTATTGTTTCAGGAGTGATTTTAATATGTTAAAGATGGGCTTGCAACAAATGTTCTGCCACTTTTTAATTACTTGCACTGGATTTCAAAGCAGTCATGATGCAATTTACAAGAAAAGAAAACTTCTGTAACCATTTGAGAAAGTTTTATCTCTTGCATCATAGACATTTGGAGTTTCAGCTGTATGAGCTTGTATTTCTTGCTTTTCACTAGAAATAGTATACTAAGCAAAAAAAAAAATTGAAAGGTAAATCTAATGGAGACTCACAATATCAATACTAAAATCAACCAAAATTCAAACAAGAAAATAACAGGGGAGAAAGTTCTAAGGTAAGAGCCAGGTGAAAGTCTACACGATTTGTAAAAGAGTGGCTCGTGCTGTGCTGACATATTTAATCATTGCATAACATAGGTTGATTAATATCAGCATGGTTGATTCTGGGCACTAGTTTATCAGCTTATCTGAGACCTATTATGCCATGCTGCCCTTTCCAATAAAGGAAAAAGAATCAAAAACCCTTCATGACTTAAGTCATGCAGAAATTGAATGCAGAAGTTGCATATAGCATGGCACAGCTTAAAAAGAAGATGTTAGTTACTAAGAGGAAAAAGAGCAACAAAATGAGTAGATACAATTAAATGGAGGGTGTTGCCTGTCCCCCCAGGGAGAGCTCCATGCCCAAACCACGTGCAGGTGGCTGTGGTGATATGGACAGGGCTCCTGTGGCAGTGAGAGAGGACTCTGACCTTCACATCCACTGCTGTCTCTCATTTCTGCTGAGTGGGATTTTTGGATGCACATGCTAGCTGTGAAACTCCCGTCTTTCATTCTCTGAGAAAATTAAATGACTTTCCCTCCCATTTTGCTAACATTTCCAGCTCCTTCTGTTCTGTTTCACCTTCCAGACTATTGGAGGGACTGAAATGGCTTCAGAGCACATTTCTTATCTCTGACACATTTATTTGGGGTATCTGTAATCTCTATCCTCTAGACCACAGCACACTGACCTTTTCCTAGTTCACAAGTCAAGATTTTCTTCCGTGACTGAGAAGGTGTGTTGCATGGGCTGCAGTGCAATTACAGAGAAATCGTTAGTGCCAAAGATGCCAGTAGCTAACACTGTGGTATATTGAAACTTAAGGCTTGTGATTAAAACCCACGGTCTATCTGAAAGGAAAGGGCGTTTGGAAAAATAAAGCTAATGAGTGGCTATTAGGAGGCAAGAGCAAGATCTTGGCCAACTGGCTTGAGAAGAAAGCATGGATGGGAACATAACCCACAGTTTTCATTTATACTAAATACTAACATGACTACTTCAAGATGTATGAAGGATGTTCTGACAGTGGGCAGTTAAAAGAGACATCAGATTTTCAGAGCTCATTAGAGAATGGCCTAACTATTAAGAATAAATTTGAAGTAAGTGGTGGCGGGAAATAATACTACACTCTACAAGGTGTCAGCTATGGAAGACAGACCACAGTTAAAGCTGGAACATGTAGGAAGGAGAAAGAAACAAGAGGTGAACAGCTTATTTACGGAAATGAAGTCAAATAACCATCAGAGTTCCATCTGGAATTATTATTGGTTTTTTTTTTTTTTTCAGGTGTAGTTGATAAAACTAAGACTGAAAGCTTCCTTTCTTCTTTCTGACCTGATAATCTGAGGAAACTTAAACACTTCAAAATTGTTGATGCTTCCCTTTTTCTTAAGATGCAAGAATTTACAGATAGCAAGTGTAAAACCATTTTCAATGAATCGAAATAGTACTTGAAATTATTAGTGAATTGTGAGTATGACACTGTACAAGTTTTTTGTTTTGATGAGTAAATGATGCATATTTTTCATAAAATATGTGCATGAAGGTTTTCAACAACGAATAATTTTAAAATTATTTAAAAAAAAACACTAGAACTTCTTTATTGGCTTGAAGTAGTACACAAAACCTCAACACTTAAAAGGGAAAGTACTATATTTAAAAATAGCAAAAAAACCTGATGATTAAAATTGTGAGGGCTATACAGTATTCAAAAAGAGTAGTCAGAGCAGCATAAAAATCTTCTTGACTACAGTTTAAAACTTTTAAACTGTTTTCTGTTTGTTTTAAAATTCAGAGTTCATTTTGTATTTTACAGTGCTGATTAAAAAAAAAAAAAGAAAAGAAATAAGATTAGTCAGTACTTCCTCACAGAATTCCAGCATTAGTATTTGACTCATTCTCTCTTCCACTTTGTAGGGCAACTGTTTTCCAGGCTGTTATGAACAAATGCATTATATTTGACTGAAAGTCCTAGTAACAAAAGAGATATATATTGGGATAGGATTCTGCTCTGTTTTCAAGCCAAGCAGCTAACTTTTACATATTCAGAATTGTGCCTGTGATAGCTGTATTAAACAATAGTATATTTTATTCTGAGTTATGCTGTATTAAAAGGACTTCTTAAAATACGTTTTGCCTTCTTTGATGATTGTTTTCTTGCAAAGATAATTCAAACCAGTATGGGCCCACCCAGACAGAGCAATAAAAGGTCTAGTCCTTGATGAGCAGTATTTGTAAGCACTCACAACTAATATTAATTAATATGATAATTTATCCTGTTTTTCTATTCATCAGTTGTCTCCATGTGGTTTAAATATTCATTCTCTATTCAAAATCATTCACATTGGATGGATTTCTTTCCTCTGTGGAGGACCAGCATAAGGCATATGCATCACTTCAATTCTCTGAATTGGGTTCAAGTAAGTCTCAAAGCTCTATATTGTCTCTCTGCTCATGAATAAACTTCACCATTTGGCTAGAAGTAGATTCTTACTGAACTGCTTGTTGCAAGTCACTCTCTGTGCTTCTACTGTTACTGTGATATCTCAGACTCTGGCCTCAAAACTTCAGCCACACTGACTGACACGTTTTCACATTTAGCTATGCATGCACAGCACCTCCTAAATGCTGGACCCCAAATGCCCTGTTTACTAGACAAATGCAGACCAGTAGTCTATGCCTGAGGGCATTTTCCACTTGTCATGTGAACTTATCAGACCACTGATTCTGGGACATTCAGACATCCCAAACAAGTGTCCAACATCTTTTAATTTGAACAAGACTTCTGTAGGATGAATACTCTGAAAGAATAGTACCCATATAAAATAATGAAGGTGAACAGTATATTTTTGTATAGTTTATCCAGATGGTATAAAGACAACCAGTAAATTAGGAAGGACTCACCTGTCACAGATAGTCAAGGCACACCTGGAACTTCATAGGGGAGGGATCTCCAACAAAAGATCCTTCCCCTGGTGGTAGTCATCCTTTAAATGGGGTCTGGGAGAGGTGGAGCCAGACTCCACCCTGTCCGGTCACACAGGTGCATTGCCTTCACCTGTGCTCCTGCGGCTGAATCAGTGTTCGCCTCAGGTGATCAGTCAGTGGTTCAGGCCATGATTCAACAGTTCCCATACAACTTCTGGGTGAAAAAAGATGCATATCCAGAGGTGTCCAGAGGACAGGCTTAAATTTACACTTGTAGTAGTAGGGACCATCACTGTCTTATGTATACATAGTGCCAAGCACAAGAGCTCACTCCTGTATTGAATTTCTTATGTCCTGCTCCACAAACAGGGAAGTAAAAAGTAAAGAGAAAACTCATAGATTAGATATTTAAAATTGGAATTGATGTTAGTAATTTCAGGTCCAGACTTCACACTTTTTGCATTTTAGCAAATATTCTACCAGTAAACTGTTTACCTAGATACTATGTACAAACCAGTCCCAAAGTGTGAAGTCAATTGCAAATTTTGAGTAATTATAGAAATGAAGGAATATTTTATCCACTGTGGTACTGACCAAGGCTTTTCTACGGTTCAATATCATAATTAAACCAGGTCAGAAGCAAACACTTTACTCTCTCTAACAAACAAAATTGTTAGAAAGTTACTTTGAGGATAGAAGACATGACAAAAAGGGAGCTTTCATTAAGAGCCTGGACAGAGTTTCTTCACTCATTCTCCAAAATTCATTATGTAGGTTGACAAAGAATGAAAGGTAGCTGTGGGAGGAATGAAGGAACACTCTTTTACAACAAATATGCTGTAGAGGAAAGTGATAGAAAATGATGCTGCATGTCCTTAAAAGTTCGTGTAAGAAAATCTTTTTCCATGCAAAATTGATGTAGGTTAGCCTCATCCCCAACTACTATTACTAGAAAATTTTAAAAGATACTACTCTGGTAAGACTATGTCAAGTTAGGAACTAGAATTAAACAAATGCAGGATAGATGACCTTTGCCCTTTGTCATTGTAAGCTTCTGCAGGATTAAAAAGACCCTGGGACTCAACAAGGGAGCTCAGGGAAGTGGCTCTCACCTGAATCTGAATCATGCACAGGTATTTCCATGGCACATGTGCTCAGCAAACAGAGCACTTCACAATGCATTTCCCCAGAACACATCTGGGCTAGTTCCCAACAACATGCACCAGCTACACTGCACTCTCTAAATAAAGCATACTCTCTCAGCCAAGAATTATGAGAAACTAACTTGGGAATGATACATCACATTCAAAAAACACAGCCAGCATGTTAATGTCTAACTTCTACCCAATACTACATTCTTTCAGTTTTAAAATTTATTCCTGAAAGCAACAAGGACTTTTGTGTACAAAAAGAGCACAATTAAAAACACAGAAAGCCCTCGTGTAGCAATGATGTTAAACGAGTGGACCATTGAGAACCGTCAGCTCACCTTCTCATTACAGTAACTATCTCACATTGTTCTGCAGAGACAAAGAGATTCAACATCTTTTACATATAACTGATGACCCTTATTGTCAGCTTTGAAGTTTGCTCATATTTTGTTCTGGTGAATGTTCCCTCATTGAAGCACAGCTCCTAGCCCTGACCAGGATTTCACTCTAGGAGAGTATTTTTTCCCCTGTAGCAGAAAATTCTTAATAATTTATGCGATGTAGCCAGAGGAAAAATTCACACATCCTTTAAAATCACCATCTTCTCTACATGGCATTTCACATGGCTAATTAAATTAATCAGTGGAGGAGAGTAGGAGAGTGGGCACAGCTCCTCTGGAAGTAATGAAGGTAGCTCAGTTTATCCTGAGATTTAGGTTGGCTCCTGCTGTCAGCTATCAGTTGATAGTTACAGCAGTTGCAGTGACAGTATGAATCATAATGCAAAAAACATGTTACATATTAAATGATAAATGAACAATTTTCAAGCCAATTCCTACTGGATCATTCTCTGTAATTCACTCAACAAATCAAAATATCTCCTGACTAGAACCAAATGGCTTGCTTCTAAAGTTTCAGCTACTGAAGTGTACAAGACATTGTCTCCATGGCCTGTGACAATCAAGGACTTCAGTCAGGTGGCCACTTGTCATTTCAGCCATCAAATACTGAAAATTTGCTACTTGGGCCTCCATCAGACTCCTTTCTCAGATGCATCAATGTCATGTTTGCTCAACAATCAGTTTCTCTGAGGGACATGAAAACTTATAGTGGTGCCACACCATTTTTAAAGCTTGTTTAGGGATAAGATGGTAGTTTCCCTGTTCTCTACAAGCTCTGCAGTTTTCATACTTGCTGCCAAGAAACTGAAATCTCAACCCAGCTAATGGAGATAAGTCCTAAGGCAGCAAGCCTCTGGGGCAAAACACACTTAATACCCTCTTAGTAGAAAAATGCTGGTTTGCTTATGAACTCTGAAAAACTGTTTGTAGTAAAAATGGAACTGGCAGCCTCTGGAGATCCCACAAAGCAAAGCAACACTTCCCACTTTCTAGGGCTGCTTACAGGAATGTAAGCACTCCTACATAATACAAGACAGGAAACTTCCTCTGATCTTTTTTTTGCTCAAAGATCAGATTTGTGTATTTTTTTTTCCATATAAACGTATAAAGAAACAAAAAAAAGTCTCTTCTGCTGTGCTGCCAGTCCCATAGACTTGTTAGAACATATTTCACCATTTCACCTCAGCATGTTCCCTAAGGGAAGTCAGTGGTGATGCAACAGCATTTCATTCAGTGTTTCCCCTCATTATGCACTTGAGAAGACTCTAGTCAGCCTGTCTTCCAGTTCTACTTCTGTTAGGTGATCCTGAATCATTTTCAACAGCAGTGAAAAAATTGGCTTTGTCAATTAAGGCATTTATAGTCTTTTATTTCCTTTCCTCAGAATCATAATTGACAGCATCCTGTTAGAATTGCTTAAACCACTGTAGGTCCTAATAGTCACTTAAATCATATTATATAGTACACTTAATTCTTACTCCTCCTTTTCCATTTCTCAGTTCAAGTGATTTTGATTTGTATTGCTCTCAAAACAATTTGAAAATGACTGGAAAAATGAGAAACATAACAAATCTTTAGAAAGTTCCATACATTACACAGAAGCACTGATAACATATTCTTTCAGGAAGGGTTACAGTACAGGATATATTTCATGCTTTAAAAAGTAACAACCAGAAAAGGGGTGGGGGATGGATCATGCACAGTAACTGTAAAATTATAGCCCTCTTGTTTTGGATCTGGTTGCTAATGTGCTCAAAAAGATCTGCACTTCATCATATTTTATAGGGAGGATATACAGTATGTGCTCTATGGGGAGCCTATATGAGTCCTAACATTGCTCAAAAGGACAGTTAAATAAATGACTCCACCAGTCAAGTCACTGAAAAATTTGTATTCCTGCCAGCTTGCTTCCAGCCTCTTTGCATCGATGGATTGTGGTGACAGCAATTATGTCATCCGTAACGTTAAGAAGCTGGGAATCCTTACATCAGCTCTCAGCTTTGCTTTTTTTGTCCATCCTACAGTTATCACTTGTTGTTCTCAGCATTACTGTATTTTCTAAGAGAGAAACTATGATAACCAGCACAAGCACTATGAAAACATGATTGGGTTTCAGCTGCTATAAAAGATCTTCCTTAATCCCATGCCTTGTTCAAACTACCACAGGCTGGATGAGGAGGTGGGATTTTTCCTTCTTTTGAGTGATCAAAATATCCCTTGAAACAATCTGTTCCATTCAGGGCTGAACCAACAAGATTTTGTTCCCACATTAGCTAGATATCCAGCTCTATGAATCAATTGATTTTCATGCTGAAGAGGGGACACCTACCCATTTTTCTGAGTTTATCAGAATCATACTCCAGGAGGAACATCAAGGTGAATGTTCCACTGAAAAGCTTTGGAAACTCACTTGCCCATTTTTTCCTTTATTGCTCCTAATGTCCACAAGACATATGTAGGAAGGCTACAGCTCCATAGCAGAAGCTCTACAGCTGCTGAGAAAGGAGGAAAAAATCATCTGAAACAATGCCATAAAGTTCTTCTAGTGAAAAACTTCATTTTTGTGATAAATACCAGCATATTCCACCTTAAAAAAAAATATTGGCAAAAGTCTGTGTCCTATTGGGAGAGCTACTGGCAGAAATGTGTCTAATAGATGGGTGATACATTCATGGACAACAGTTTATGATTCTGGCACTGCTGTATTTTATGGCTGTATTAGAATGAGTCATGGTTTTCTCTACTTTTTCCCCCACAACATTCCAAATTCACTCAAATACTGAATTAAACACAGCTCTGCTTTTGCATTACAAGTCCTTCACAAGGAGCAGGCCTCCAAATCGCCCTCTGCAAGAATGCCAGCAGCTGGTCAGTCAGGGACAGTGGATGTTTTTACTAGCTGTAGTGAAATGCCCAGAAACACAGGAGGGTGGCTGAATCCCGGTGGCAAGGCTCCTCATTCCCTTCTCCTACCCACAGAAAGGGTAAGTCAAGTAAGGGGGCTGCATCAACCCAAGCATGAGGTGAGAAACATACCATGTTCAACAGCCAACCTTGAAAGATGAGACCCAAGCCGCTCCACTGTGGTCTACCACTTAAAACTGTTACTACTACTGGCAAACCTCTGAGCAGGGGCAGGAGCACTCAAGCTGTAGCTCCTGATGTTGAACACACGCTAGTTGGTTTACTGCTTGGTACTAATAAAAGGTTTCCAAAGAAGACTGACTCCTGTGCAGCACGCAGACTTACCTTGTATCACTTCCAAGAGGGCTTTGCACTCCCTTCATGACCAGCTCAGTGTGACACTCTCTTATTCACCTTGTCAAGGAGACGTTTGCAGTGGAGCCAGTATTCTCCCCAAACTCTAAATTGTCTGTGGTGTACACGACTGCTAGATATAAACACAAAAATGAAGAAATATTTCAGAACCAAGCTCTGAGTCTATTTTTTCCTTCATCGAGTTGTTATTTCTAATGGTGCTGTACCCTAACGTTTAGATAGCATTACCCTCTGCTTAAGCTACAACACTTGCCAGACTTAACAGACATTTCACAATAAACTTAAATAATGATGTTGATTAATCAAATCCCATGAAGCAAGAGAACCTGTCTGAGGGGGGCTGATAGTAAAGGCCAGCAGCTGCGTAATTCAGAGGCTGGATAAAGTTATTAGCTTTGTAAGCTTGTCCAGTAAAAGGGAAAAAAACAGCTTGCATGGCACAGACGCTTTTCATGAGGAAAAACGTTCAGGCAGAAAACAATGTTTACTGTGGGAATTTCAAACAAAAATGATGCTGCTTATATAAAACATGCTTTGGCACTCAAATTTAAAGAAACCTTGGTGAAATTACACCGGAATTAAACTATTATTATTATTATTTTAAAAAAAGCATTTTCATAAAAATATTTTGAAAATTCTTAAACCTTGCAAAAGATGCCTGTATTTTTGAGACAGTTATTCCAGAGAAGGATCCGGTCTTTAGATTCAAATACACCATATATTTGAGAAAAATCAAAACACACTCAATTATTATTATTTTTGTGTGTGTGTGTGGTTTTGAGCTCATTTCTATAGTTATTTAAAGGAATTCTCCCTGGTTATTCTTTGGGAAACTTTTATGTCTTTTCCCTCTACTCAGCATACTGGAATACTTTCCCTAGCATAACTGTCAACACAGTTTGACATAGCAAAAAAAATAAAAAAATAAAAAAGGACAGTACAGACAAATTAAAAATATTACTCAATCCAATCAGAATACTGCAAGAGTCAAATATTTCTCTTCTATATTGACTACAATTTTATATGGATCAACTATGATTTTAGTATTTTTGCATAACAACTGTTGGGCTTTCAGTTAGTTTAAAGGCTTTTTACTTTACCATACATTTTCCATGAAAATAAACAACTGATCAGCTTTTCTCTCATGAGTGAGGAAGTTACTCCTACACATTCCAGTGGACTTCTCTCTACCATATTTATGGGAGGAAAGGAAAGTAAAGGAACTCAAAGACCAGTGTCTCAGACTCCAAGATGCATGTAGTATGGGCAAGCATGGAGCTGAGTATAAGGGGAGGGGTGCCTTTATTTTCCTCTAAGAAAACCCTGAACTGTTTTTGATATCTGATTTGTGGATGTGATGTATAGCTGGAAGCCCATGTAGTCATTTTTTCATGGACATGAAATTATTGTAAGAGAATCCTTTGATGGCTCTACAGTTGTTCCACTCTCCTGAGTCTTCTCCAGTTAATTTGCTTGCTTTTTAAAAAGGCCTTTGGATATTTTGGCTACATCAACACCTCTGGTGTTACAGATGGATGTCCTGAGAACTACTGGAGTGCCCAGGGCTATCTCAGAACCTGTATTGCACCCGTGTGGCACATTCAGGATCGCTACAGGACAAGAAAAACAGGTACATGGCTTACAGGTGAAGAAAAGTGCCTCTTTGCGTACAAGTATCTCCACTGTTCACTGTACCTCCACTGAGTCATGTCCTGGAGTCGGGTATCAAATCTTATCCAGTATTTTCTCAAAAAATACAATACATCCTGTTGTCTTAGCAATGGCCTTTGGTTGCTCAGCATGGCGAGGGGTGAAATCTTTCCAAAACTGAAAGGTTTGGAGCAGCCTAGTGAGATCTGAACATGTTACAGGGCTGAATATACCAATGCTCAGTCTTGCCTATCTTATCCATCATGAAAAATCGATCAGCTCAGGAACTTCACTCCAACATCCCTCATACATCATTTGAGTATCCTTGTCACCTGCTGCTTGCACATTTAATTTCACACTGCTGTTTTCACCTTTTTCAACCAGAAGAAGAGTAAAATATTTCTACAGTGGAGAGCTTTTCAGGCTGAGCCTGCTTCTCCTGCTCTGGCAAAGTGTCTTCGTGGGGATGGAAAAGCCCTGACCAAAATCCCTATCCCAGCCAGACAGGAGGATATGAAAATGCATATGTTCTCAGTCACTGTGCTACAGACACTTGGCCATCAGACAGATAAGTACAAGTGCTACCCAGCTAAATCAGAAGCATCTCATCCCAGACACTGGTACATTATGAGTGGGACAAAAGCAAAAAATCCTTCCTATCTTTCTGCAGGCCAGGCTATTTTGACCTTCAGACTTTCAAGCACTTTTTCCACTTCTGCAGCCACTGAGAGCATCTCCCTTAGCACTCCTTCCTTTTGGATCCAAAGCCTACAGCCTGCATGAACCTACTGTCAGCACATAGTCTTTGAAGTCACCTGGCTCCCTGGTCCCAAGCAGAGCAACTCATACATGAGTACTCTCAAAAACCAGGGTATTGGACTCTGTACCAGGTTATGGCCAGCTACTTCCCAGGGGCTTATCGTCACCGCGGCTAACTATAAAATAATGAGCAAAATTCATCTCTGATTCAAATTGCTTGAAGCGTGTGGAATTAAGCCAGAAATAAACTGGAATGTTTTTAAAACAGACACATAAATTCAGGAATGAAATGGATTCTGGAGGGAGGACTGAAAGGCAGGATTTATAAAGAGGCTTGGATAAGATCAGTGGCTTTAGGATCCAACCAAATGCAATTATTTCCTAATGAATACATGCTTTAGGACTGTGTGCTATGATACTGTAGCTTGAGAGAGGGAATACATTTTGTTTTGTTCTAAAAGAACTGTGTTCCAAAACAATAACAACAACAACAACAAAAAAAGATTCAAGCACCACAAACATTCCCCAAAAGAGGACGTGAAGGGTAAAACATGACCTGAACTTCTTGGAGGCAAAAGGCAGAACACACCATTGTGTCACCTGCACTCCTGACACTCTCCGCATTTATACTTAATCAGCATCAGTCCTGATAAATTATTTACCCTGGAGGAATGTAATGGGACGCCAGTTTGTCTGTGCGTATGCTCTTATATTCTGCTAGACTAAATAAGCATAGCTGGGGGCTGGGGGCTGGGGAAGGAGCCCTGATCTCTGTCAGTGGGACAGCCTCTTTCTGCGCAGCAATGTGACATGAGGCTTGTTGGGCATACTCTTGACATGGGTCTCCTTAAAAGGGTGGTTCGGGGCATTGGGGGCATGCATCAAAGTGTGTTAGACACAACAGGCCTCAGAAACAATAAACTATCACACACTGATGTTGAATGATGAATGAAATCTATGGGGTAAAGAGATAATACTTAGCATCCAGAAGAAAACAACGGCCCTGATATCATAGATAACATAATCTTGCTTAACCTTTCTTTTAAGGACCTGGTTTCAGATTGTAAAAGTCAGTTTTGATTATAGAAGTATACATTCTTGTGCAATTAATTATCTTACATTGCAGTTGCAGTTATAGAATTCTTGTTAGATAGCACAAATAATTGCAATGCAAAACAAGATAGGGAACATTGGAATTCCAGCAAGGAGCCCGAATTTAATTGCTTAAATTGTTTAGTCATAACTTCAATATTAAATTTAAGCTAGATCTTAACAGATTTGATTTCTAGAGCCCTTCCAGGTAGAGAGTTGCCCTGTAGTGCACCTGATTTAAATAGATTTGATCGGAGATTAGACAACATAGTAACAAGAATGATTTACATTAAAAAAAATATATATATGACCCAGTTTTACAAAGACTAAAACAAGCACTCAGTAGGAACCTGGAAAGAAAACAACAGCTTTTCCTGTGACTCTTCCGCATCAAAAGGTAAACATACATTAATAAAAGCTAGTAAATAATATTTAAAAGGTGAAAATGGACAAAAAGGCCACTTGGATATTCAAGTATTTTGGGGTTCCTTGTGATCTGTAAGAATAACCAGGAATCAAAGCAGTTAGGGCCAGAAACCTACCTACACAGTTTGGAAAAGGAATAACAACAAATTTGAGATAGAATTCTTAAAAAAGTAATGCCTTCTATTTTATTATGTCAGAATTCCCTGCTCAAATGAACATCCTTTCCCTGTCAAGATAATATTGTCATCCCTGATGTACAAGATTACTCTAACTCGCCATCTCTCCTCTTTTTTGTAATAGATTGCAAACAAGTAAATTCTGCTCTTAACACAAATCAACTTCCATTCTTCTTGGATAAGAGCATGAAAAAGAAGAAAAATAATTCATACCTCCTTCTAACATTGGGCCAATGCTCATTCTTTATCACAACTTTTGCTAACAGTCTCCCATTGAAATAAAGGCAACATCTCCCAAAGGAGGCTGGGAAGGAGAGAAAAGAGCCTGGCTAGAATAAAAGGATGAGGGCGATGAAATGGAAAACAGAGATGTTGATCTGGACTCAGTACAGGATCAGAGATGGGAGGGAAGTATGACTCTAAGTCACCCATCTGCTCTCCTATTTCTGGAACAGCATGAAACTGTACCCAGTCTGCCCAGACACAACTCCTACACGCCTGGGTGAGGAAAGTGTACAGCGTATAGATGACTCCATTGGACTTATTCCATTTCCACCAGGAGAATTTCTGGCTGCCTTGTTAGGGCAGGCCTTCATTCCCTGAGCAGCACATTTTATCCAAACACATTTTCTGCTGCTGTCCTTGCATTCTCACTGTGGCTGTGAGAAATATGGCATCACTGGCAAAAGCAATAATCACAGATATCTGTAAGCCTTTCATGCTCACTTCACCCATGTAGACAGATGTAGTATGACTAGGTCTCCCAAGTGATAAATGGACTGTAGATGCCTGAGTGTAGTTGCCAATGTAAAACATTTGAACCATGAACAATTCAGATAAGGTAAATACTTTAAAGTCAGTGAAACTACACATTGCAATTTGTAACTGTTCCCTTGCAAAACACCTTACAACTCTTTAGGCCCTATTAGGTCTGAATGAGGACATGCAAGTCACTCATTTAATGGCATTTCTGTATGTGTTTGTGTTTTTAATTGTAGTGTCACAACAGACATTCAGATCATCCCAGATCTGAGTATATGGCTGTCCATATTTATCCCAGATAACTAAAAATAATTCAGATGAATTGCATAGCATACGTATATAAAACTAAGAGCTTTCATTTTGAAAACTTGTTAGAGTTGACAAGGAATACTGGTATCTCTACCTACAACATCATTATTTACAAATTCAAACGCATAAGACCACAGAAATTAAACAATTAAGGCATTATAAATCTTAGACTGTTTACAGTCAAACAAAAAGATGTAATTCTTTTCAAGAAATGTTTTGGAACTGATGGTAATATTTTTGCTATCCAGATTTCAATTAGTTGAATTAAAATACATTCCTAAATGGGATTTTTTTGTCACAGAGCTTTTATGATTTTGGATTTTGTTCCTACCTTTTTTATTAACACATTGGTTTCTTAGTTATGCTGTCATATATTCACTTTAGCAGAGTTGTTTTCATGGAAAGCTTTATAAGGTGAAGGAGTGAGGCTGAAATACTGGAACTTAAGGTTGGAAAGAACTATGAAACTATTTTGCCCCATGATTAATAAAACATACAAGGGCTGCTCCAAAAGTAATGCCTTCTATTTTATTATGTTGGCCCATGACATCAGAGGCAGATGGTGGTGGTATTACAGTAGAGGCTGAATCTTCTTACTAGTATTCCATCATGTTTTATTGCAGTGTGACATATGGCAGCAGAGGGGCAATCTGACAAAATGATATCTGACATGGAAGTGTATGAAGCAAAGGTGTGGAACTGAATTCCTCTCTGCTGAAAAAATAGCATCCACTGATATTAATTGACACTTGCTGAATGTCTATGGAGACCAAAGAGTGGATGTGAGCACAGTGAGGCAGTGGGTGGTGATTTTCAGCAGCAGCGAAGTTAGTTTCTAGTTTTCTTGGAAATAAATAACAGACATTCAGAGCAACCTATATATTTTAGTATTACAAAGCAGAGAAATGTTATGCTTCAAAATTCTTGCATGAAGCTTGCATGAAAGTTCTTGTTTTTCATATGTTAGTGAAAATGTCATGTGAGTAACTTTTTTTCATATTTTGGAAAAAAATTAGCTGGTTTTTTTTTTTTTTTTTTTTATTTTTTCACAGGTTTTTTTGCTTTTTTCCCTTTTTTTAATTTTNACAGGTTTTGTTGCTTTTAGCCATCTTTGAACTTTCTTGTCTTTAATGTTTTGGGTTTTTTTTTTTTTTTTACTTTCTCTAATCCTTTCTCCCCTCTTATTTTACCACTGACCAGTAAGTGGAGGCTGTGGCAGATGAGGCTAGAAAAACTGGATTTTTAATTCTAGTGTTCTTTAAATAACAGTTAAACTTTACATGTAAATGGTATTAAACCTTCCTGGATAAGGAAACTCAAGCACAGAGATCTCTGTGCACATCCATATCATTCTCCTAGGTACAGTAGAGATGTGATTGTTCTAGTCCACGGGAACTTCAAAGCTTCAACAGTGTGAATGCAATTTGCATGCACCACTTAGGAGCCGAAATTGCATGTGAGAGTGAACACTGCTACCAAGGACAAGGCCAATAAAACCTCAAGGCAAAGAGGCAAGAAAATTCAGGAGGATTTTTTCCCAATCCATTGGCCTGCTAGAACTACATGACTAAGAACAAGAACAAGGTCTGCATCTGCTTCAGTGCAACCTCTCCTTCCTTGGTAGGGCCCTCTCCTCCTTCGTGGAGGAGCTTAAAGTGGTAAAATCAGTAGAGAAAGGAACTAGAAATATATAGTCTATTAAATATAAAGGCATTCCTTAATCCTTTGATGATCACATTCATGTGAAAGATAACCATGGTGTCCCACATGACAATTCAGTTTCCCAATGTGTTTTTTTACAATACAGAAGCTCCCTCTTTTGTAACAGAAGCACAGTATGTGCGTGGAATAATACTAAAACACAAATAGCCAGTATGACAACACTATTTGATGTCACTCTATTAATCATGCATCTTTCTTCTACCCCTCACTCATTCCCTACACCACCAAATTACAGTAATGCCCAAGCCATTTAGCAAAAGGTTGTATGCACATGAAGAAAGAATTCTGAACACAGTTTCCTTTGCTCTTCTTAGAAGCGGTATTTCATGGGTTATGTGACCTTCATGTTTCTATTCGGTTAGAAGTTTGATTTTATAACCTGCTAAAGGCAAGTCTACTGTTAACAATAACTTTCTGTCATCCATGAAGGTATTTGTCTATATTCTCGTCACTTTTTTTTTTTTTTTCTGGAACATACGTCTCCACCAGCAGAGAACTTTAATATGGTCTATTATTCAAATAAATCTTATTTCTATGAATCAATAGCTTTACCTGGCTTTTGCAGAAACTGAAAGAATTTCCCATGCTAGTCGGTGGATAATTTTATGCTATCCTCAGAGCTCTGACTGCTATGTTAAACAGTTCAGGCATGAAAATCAGGAAGAAAGGAGAATACAAAGTGAGGAATTAATCATTTGTTACACTAAGTACAGCCACTGGAATCCAATAAAATAGCTTCCTTGTTTGAATTCCCATGTAACAATTCTTACAGTTGCCACAGGGACCTTGTGGGAACAAAAAGGGTGGATTTTATGATCGCAAGTGAGAAGGAAGCAGGTCCATGGCACAGTATCTGTGCTAGAAACCCTTGATCTGAAGTCTGGGATGTTAGAAGTTGGCACCAAAATAGAAACACTCAAGTGATAGAGGAACGGACAAACCACAGGCCACCAGATAGGAAAAAATACGATACTCTAATGTGAGGCCCCACAGGCAGGAGAGAAGATCTGGACAGTGTTACCAAAGAGAGGGAAAGAGAGAGAGTAGAGAAAGGAACTAGAAATATATATGCACAGTACAATCATGAGCAGAGATACAGGAATTTATCACATAGTGTTACACTGTCATTTTATTACTGTACCAAAGATATATCAGTTAGCTGAATTACTTCTCTGGTACTGAAAACTTATTTATGTGCCCATCTATTTGCTTATACATACACTGCAGTGCTTTATCACTCAGATTCAAATCCAACAACAAAGACTGCTATTGACTGGAAGATATTTCTAATGAGACAATGCATGGCTGTATCCAAATGCATACTGATCTCTTAACCTACTGATTAACTTGCACTTGTTATTGACTCCTCTCTTAACCTCATTCTAATCAATTTTCTGAAAGCCAGGTGCTGTCATTATGGGGACTGGATCTTCCTTTAGGTTATAGTAAAAATTGCTGATAGCATATTATTATTAATTTCCTTTCTTCAGGGTAAAATGTTCATGGCCACCATGCAACACAATGTGTTAACTTCATACTTCATTTGGTGCTGTATTACATGCCTCCCAAAAAGCAGTTTATCTAGGTACTTGTATGACACTCATCACCACAGTATCTGATGTCTTCCCAAATTCAAGCTTTATTAATATATCTGCTTATCCACACAGTCTCTATGTCTGCAATAGAGTAATACCACTCAAAATAGCTCCTTCCCTCATTATGAGCTGCAGCCCTTCAAACCTAGCATCTAAGATGTCATTGCTGAAACACTTGATGATGCCAGCCTGAGTGGAGAAGGGAAAAAACCTTGTGATGTTCTGTGGCACTTGTAAGCAAACCAGTGACTCAATAAGTACAAGACATTTATAGTAGCAATCAGAGGCTACTTGATTTTACCAGAAACAGAAATTTGATCTTCATTATACTGTGTTGATTAACCTGAAAATGAATTGTTGGGAAGCTGATTTACAGAAACGTTTGCCAGGAAGTCCAAATAATGCTGAATGAAAGACAGGTGGTATAGCATCAGGTATGTTTGATGACGAACCCTATCTGCACCATTTTCTCTGCTCAGCTAAAGGTTGTTCACAGACTGATGTAAGACAGGACGACGCATTCTAAGAACATAGATTATAAAAATGTTGACCATAAACTGTAGAGTGTTCAAGCCAGCACTGCAGCTGGCCTTTTTAACCTCTGTTCAGTGTCAACATGGTTGTCAACAGTATGGGGTTTTAACAAATTCCTTGAAAATCCTATCTTCACTTAAGTTGACCTTCCAATTACAGACAAAACCAGTGATGGCGCAGCATTCATTAAAGACAGCAGAGAGACAAATCTTACTTCATAGGATAGACAAAACTTGAGAAGAAGGTCTTCCTCTAATCATGGCTTCTACTCAGCCAATTTTGCATATTTTAAAATGGAAACTTCAGCAAAGACACCACAGATCTCTCCAGAAAACACAGAATGATTTAGACAGAACATTTAGGAAATTAGAAAAATCTTTTGCTTTCAATAAAGTTTTTACTTCTCTCTCAGAAGATTTTGATGATATCAGTTAACCTGGGATTTGGAATTTCATGAACATACTTGGCTATACAAAATGGTGTTAAAATGATCCAAAGCAGAACACATGGTTGTTCACACGGTTGTTCACACGAAAGAGCAAAGCATGAAATAACTGCATCTGATTTCTGCAACAGCAAGTACTGGTAAGCAAATTGCTCTTTATGGTCTCTGCTACTTTGTTTGTTTTATTTTGCAGCAGAGGACAAGACATCCTACAAGCAACGGATTCATGTCTGAGTAGCAGGAACATTGCCCACCCTTTCCAAACAGGATGTCAGGCCAAAGGTAAACAAATGGAATGTACATTTCTGTATTTGTGGTCTGATAGTTCCTAAGGACACCTTTCCTCTGCTGATCATTTTGCTGCTTTATTCTTAACGGAACTTCAAAATTGGTCTGACGACAATGACAGGCCAATCACCTCTACAATAGGCTTCCAACCAACCACCAGTTTAAAGGAAAGCAAATTACGCAGTACATACCCTTGGAAGAGCATGTTTCAGAACAGATTCTTTTTCAGGTAGAGTGTTATCAGTGGCAAGGTGACCAACAGCAGTCTTGCTCTGTGTCAACCACGCATCATATACATGATTAAATCCACCTACGTCAACCTTGCTATGTAGTGGAAGGGGCAGATTGCACTGTCAATCAACTAATCCACGGGGCGTTATATGTGAAAAAGTGCACGTGGATTCCTGCTTATCCATCCACTTGTCCCCACTATTCCTTTACAGTACTGTCATTCTTAGCTACTCTATTAATGAACTTCTGGTAGAACCTGAAGCTTCACTCAATGTGTTCAGTTTACATAATAACCTCAAACATCTCTTAAGGGGGAAGAAGTGACTTTGATCTCTGAAAAGGTCAGTACACTTTACAGCTTTAAACATGACATGCAACCTAGGAATGAATCTTTGAACAGACATTTTATCCATGGTACCCGCAGCTGTCCTCTATTATTGTTAATAAAAGCTTATTAGTAATGTTTCACAATCATATCCTTGTAAACAAGTCAAAAGGAGCAAATCCAGAATGTTTGGCTTGTTTTTGTATTGTTTGTTTTTGCCTCAAAAATAAAGATTTTCCAATTACATTAACTTCTGAGATTCTGTACTGTAGCATGTGTTTTAAAATCATGGAAGTTTTTCAGTAGCATCCAGCACATGTGTAATGAAGAAAACTAGAATAACTTGGAGTTTCACTATGTGCTACTGACGCAGACACACAGGGAACAAACTCTGTAATGGATAAAGAACTTTAATTTCACAAACCTGGACCCATCTTCCAAGAGGCATTCCTTAGCAACCACACGGTAAGCCACACAACAAACACATCTTTACTGATCACCCTTTTTTTTTTTTTTTTCTATTAAATATGTCACATTTTTCGAATAAAATTCTGATGACACATTGAGAAAGACTAATGTCAGTAATCTCCTGACAAAAAGGGCTTACTTTGCAAATAGAGATTATTTCATAACATGCATGCAGGCAGAACATGGTGAATATGTGGTGTCAAAAAGAGCAATTATACATCTTTAGCTGTGGAAAAAAATCTTCTTGTTTAATTTTACTGTGTTAAATTCTTAAAAAAAAAAGAAACAAAAAAACCCACCTTTTTTCATGATCACCACAGTGCTGTCCCAGTCGGTTACAGATGTTGGAGGGGTGAAAGATGAGTTGGAGCAAAGATTTGCAGTAGGTGGTAGTTAGAGTAAAATGAAAACTAACAACTCAAATACTAGAGCATCAGGTTTGCTCTCAAAAGTGAATTATGCTTTGCTCAGGAAAATGATCCTTAATTACATGAGGAGATTTGCTAAACAAAGTGGTAAAATCACCTGTTTTAGCCACCTTACGAGTGATGACCAGAAACACAGAAGACATAATCTGTGACCTTTCCCAGTTCACATGAAATCTAACCATACCATCAACCTCAGCACGTCAAAAATTGGGCTCTTCACAAGTGAGCAGTTTCCCATATAAGAGGAGCTGAAAAGAAGAAGGAATTTTGAGAAAGACACTTAGAATATATTTATATGTCTATGAAAATCTCAGAAAATAAAGAAGGGGTAGAACGGATAGGAGGATACACTTTTTTTCTCAAGTACATCTCTCATGATTAACCTCAGTAGTGATATCACTACAATGGAAGCAGAATTTATCTGCTTCAAACTGCTAAGGTTATTGCAAAGGTATGTACCATTGGTTGCAAATAGTGGACATCTTCTATTTGCATGAAGAAAAGTGCTACAACACAAGTCTTGTAGCTCTTAGCCAGGCCATCCAGATTACTCAAGACTAGCTGATGAGAATAGGAACTACTGACCTTCAAGGACAAGAAACTCTGTCATTTTAGGGAGAAGGCAGACAAGATTTCTATTCAATATGTACAGTAAGGAGTACCTAAAAGCACAAAGGCAAATGAAAGAAAATATAAAATTAGGGAAAACAGTAATACAAGGCTGATAAACATGAGCACAAAAGAATGGATAACAGCATTCATCTCCTTTTCTCCAAATACCTCTTTGGTCTCTCAAATCTTGCCTTTGTTATTGCCTGTTCTCTCTCACTCTCCTGCTTCTCCAAAAGCCCATCATGGTCTGCATTAAGCATATTGAAATCCTTGTGCACTGAGCTATCAAAGACATTTTTTCTCCAACCCCTTTTAAACGTCTCCATCCTCCTGTGTGATGATTCCTGCTAAAATAAACACTAACAGTCTTATGAATCTCCTTTGTTACAGCATATAGCTGTAAATTCAGCACTTAAGACTAAAAAGCAGAGCACTGGGGGCATCCCAAGAAAACCCCCAAACTTCACCTTTGTGCTTCAGTATGATATCAGACTACTAACATCAAGCTACAGCATTCCCTACAAACATACTGTTTGCAGCTAGATCTCAGCTTTTGCACTGATTGCCATATCCAATGTCTATTCTAGGAGGCCATGGTCAGTTTGGTACAACTCACTGTTATCATAGGATGGGATCCCAAGAAATGTTGAGATGTATTCCCAGCTGTGGCACAGACAATAATTGGCATCCAAGACAAATCATCAACTTCTCTTATTTAATGTGACTGGGTACATAATAGAATCATAGAATCACTAAGGTTGGAAAAGACCTACAAGGTCATCCACTCCAACTGTCCACCTGTCATCAATAGTTCTCACTAAACAATGTCCCTCAACACAATATCTGAACATTCATTGAACACTTCCAGGGTCAGTGACTCCACTACCTCCCTGGGCAGCCCATTCCAGTACCTGACCACTCTTTCAGAGAAGTGGTATTTCCTAATGTCCAAGCTGAATCTCCCCTGGTGCAACTTGGAGCCATTCCCTCCAGTCTTATCACTAGTTACATGAGAGAAGAGGTCAACACCCATCTACCACAACTTCCCTTCAGGTAGTTACAGAGAGCATTAAGGTCTCCCCTGAGGCTCCTCTTCTCCAGACTGAATTTTAAATCAATAAATGCCTTTAAGTAAAGGGAAGG
>VXAB01006142.1:0-30078 GCA_013399175.1 Odontophorus gujanensis
CTTTGGAACTCGAGCAGGAAGGCTTTGGCTCTGCACAAACATGGTGTCCATGCTGCAGGAGAAGGACCACTTCCGTCCACCTGCTGGCAATGCTGTTTAATTGACGGCCTACGACAATTCTTCACTGAATCACAGAATCACAGAATGTGATGGGTTGGCAGGGATCGGTAGAGATCATATCACCCCCCCCCCNTCTCCCTAGACCTGGTTGCACAGGTGGGTGTCCAGGTGGATCTCCAGAATGTCTCCAGAGAGGGAGAATCAACAACCTCTCTGCGCAGCCTGTGCCAGTGCTCAGTCCCCTGCACTGTGAAGAATTCCCTTGCATTTTATTTTTATTTTTCCAGAACTTTCTGTGCTTCAGTTTGTGGTCATTTCCCCTTGTCTTATTAGAATGCAGTGCTGAGTAGAGTCCAGCCTCCTCCCTTTGCCTCTCCCATCTTAGATATTTATATAGATTTGAATCATATCCCCTTTATGCCTTCTTTTTTCTAGGCTGAACAGACTCAGGATTCTTAGCCTTTCCTCTTAAGAGATGTGCTCCAGGCCATTTATCATCTTTTTGGCCTTCCATTGTATTCTTCTGAGGAGATCCCTTTCTTTTTTGTACTGTGGTGTCCAGAGTTTGACACAGTACTCAGATGAGGCCTCACCAGAGTAGATCATCTCCCTTGACCTGCTGGCCATGCTGTTTTTCATGCACCCCAGGGTGCCATTGGCCCTTTTGGCCACCTGGGCACACTGCAGGCTCATGTTCAATCTGCCGTCCACTAGGACCCCTACACCCCTCCCCTCAGAGCTCCTTTCCTATTGGTCATCACCAACATGTACCTGTTCATGCGATTATTCCTCCCTAGGAATAACCATGTTCCATGGAAATCTCTGTAATACAAGCAAATGCAGACCTCGCCCCAATTCATACCATGTAACATCAATCTATATTTTAAAAGGATTAAAATCTTTATTATTCTTTTCTTCCCAGTAAGTTAAGATTGCTGGGAATGGCCAGTTTTGATGGTTTGCCTAATTAAATTTCCTAGTTGTGAAAGTCATTCTCAGGAGTGAATGGACAATGGTTATGTTCAGTTGTTTTTATTTGTTTGTTTGTTTACACCATTCTGTGTAGTAATTTCAATATTAGACTTCCAGAAATACTATTTAATTCTATGTCTTGTCAAGAAATATTAATGAGTGGGATGTTTTTGGAATGGCATATATCACCTAAGTTGTTGATGTTTGCTATTAGGATATATTTATTTATAAATTGGTTATTTGCATTTGACAGTGTATCATCAGGCACCATCTGCATGTGTAGTTTTACCTTGTCAAATGGCCAGAATACTTCTCTAACAGATGGGTAGGATTTTGAGCATGCTCAAAGAATCACAAAATACAATATAGTTGGGTCATTGGGTAGGATCTTTATTTGTTTCTCTTCAAAACTTAATTTTGAGAGTGCCAACATAAATTGTGCAAACTTGCATTAAAGAGTTTTACTTCTTTTATTAGGATTAATCTGTACTGGGAAAGGTTAGTTACAAGGATGTATTGTACAGTTATATTTTGGCTGTGTGGGATGAGTAAGGCTCTGTTTAGTGCAGCACCCTTGTGATACACAGTTGTCTGTCTGCATGTTGCTGTGAAAACAGAACATGGTTCAGTTTACACTCCTGGACAGTCAGTTTTCTTTCATAGATTTCATATTATGTTACAGAAAGCAAAGCAAATTTTTAAGCTGCTAGTGAGAGACGTTTATCATATCGATGATAAACTCTATCTCTGTATTTTTTTGGTCTTCTTATTCCAGTGGATTTATATGGGTAACAAAACACGGCATTTGTAGGATGACTTGCTTTGTCAAAGCTCAGTAAGAATAAAAGAATGTGAATGGATGCCAGACTTCTGAAATAAGCAGCTCCTTTGCACTTCTTATTTACACTACCTTGAGGGTGGAAAACAGTATAAACATTTTTGAGGAAAAGTGAGATAATGATTAATCACATCATTTGAAATAGACTTAAATTACAGTAAAGACAGCGATAATGACGTATATTCTTTTTTTGCCTGCTTTTGTCCTTATTCTACAGACAGGGAAACAAAAACTCATTGTTTTAGGACAAAAGTAGCTGTTGAGCCCTCAACTTAAAACAGTAGGCATGTCTCTGCATGCATGCAGGTGTACAATTATCTGTCACAGATATGTCTGGTTTTCTTTTCCAAAGTTAATGACACAGGTGGTAAGTAAACCAGTTAATCCACATTAAGACATTATCAATATTTGTATGGAAATTGTTGAATCACCACCTGAACCACTGATTGATCACTTGAGGCAAGCACTGTGTCAGCCATGGGAGCACAGGTACAGGCAATTAATCTGTGTGACCAGAAGGGCTGGAGCCTGGCTCCACTTCTCCTAGATCTCATGTAAGGGCTGACTGCCACTGGAGAAGGATCTCTTTCTGGAGATTGGAGTTTTTCTATTGTGAGCTTGTGACACAGGTGAGCATCGCATTTTTTTTTTTTTTTTTGTTAATTATTCCCCCTCTTCCGTGATAATCTTTCTCATTATGCGTTCTGACTACCATGCTATTTAAGCTGCTTATTCTGTTAACTATGCATCTGTTAACTCAACAAATGTTTAATGCATTGGTGCTTAAGGTAGCACACAGTTCTCTCTAAAGCTGCATGAAGATTAATAACATTAATGGGGAGAAAATCATCACCAAAATCTCAGATATCCTAAGTATTTCCCACTTGAATAATGATTACTTTAAACTTTTATTTTTCAGTAAGTTGAAACAATAGCAGTAACCTGATAATGTTGTCACGTAAAGTACTTATCCTTCATTACTGACTCATTTGTTTTTATCTGTTTTCACCTGTTTATTGCATTTATCAATTTTTCCAGATCACATAATTTTCCTAAGGATAACATTGAAGGCAGAAGAGTAGGAATACGTAGCCTAATAACGTTTGCAGGTAGTTGGAGGTGTGCTAACAATGCTCCTGTGTCATGGTTATTGGTCCTATTATTTGAGAATGAAAAAGAACTGGGATATGATTGAATACAATGCAGCACAGCAAATGTTTGTTTGTGTAACAAGGCTGGGATCAGATGAGTGATAATTGCTTCCATTTTTATTGCTTCTTCAGAGAGAGAAGTATAAAAGTAGAGAGCTGTCCTGAGTGGAGCTTTGCATGAGTTAAAGTATGACCTCAGGTCTTGAAACACAAGAGAACTCCTTTTCAATTCTCCCCCTGGTTAACCAGTTACCAGGATTGGTGGGAGAAAAATCTATTTGGAATGAAATGAATCTTAAGTTTTCTATGCTGTAATGTGTTTTCTGTGTGTTATTCCTTCTTTCAGTGGGGGAGGGAATAAAAAGGAAGGAAAACAGTCCCTCTGCTCTTCTTTTTTCTATTGAAGTAGGAGAAAAATAATGATATTAAAATAGAAAAAGTAGAGAAATTAAAGTTTAGTAATAAATATTTACTATCCAATAAAATAAACACTTGTACGAAGTTAGCTTTTGCTTTTCTTTCTTTGTAAGAATAAAGTTGGAAGGAACTCCTCAGTCAGCTCCATCAATTTCTGCCAAAAAAGTCTACAAGAAAAAGCTGTAGTCTCTAAGGAAGCGTTGTCCTTTTCCAACATGCTACTTAAGGTTTAGCAGAGAAGCATTTTACCTGCCTGTAGGGTAGAAGATATTATTCATTATTAAAAAATTATTTGAAAGGATGAGAAGTTGTGTACTGAGCTGTATGACTGTTCTGTTTGGATGACAGCATTGTGCCAGAATGATAACTTGACTTCTCAGAGTGTGGAAATTCTGCCCTTTATAGGGGAATACATTTATATGGGGTAATTATGCATATTTGTTTCATGCCTAGCTACACTTCTGATGATCGTAAGTCCAATCTTAAAAAAAAAAACAAAAAACAGCAAACACAAAATAACTGTAGAATTTATCTAGAAGTTATTATATATATAGTAATGAAATAATTTTAACAGAGATATTCACTCTTCAAGTGGAAAGTGGGTCCTGAATTTCAACATCACCCTTTTCAAATAGAAAGCATGCATTTCTGATACAGAGCGCACATGAGATTTTCAAGTAGTATTCTGCTATATCAAGAGGCATAGAAGGAATCATTCCCTGTTTGGCAAATCATTATTTTTTTGGTGAAAATGAGGGAAGGAGTAAGAAAAATATGGGTGATGAAATTTATACAGAATGTGTTTTTTCTTCCTTTCTTCCACTGTTAAGTTATGTAAGAAGCTTCTATACAAGGGATTTCATTCTGTTAGTCACCTGATTACTTAGAAAAGTTAAGTGAAGGCAATGACTATGTCCTTACATGATTTTTTTTCTTTATATGTTGAAGAAATACTGTCAAGACCCAGAGTGCTTCATATATGACTCATTATGAACTAGAATAATATATTCTGTCTGGTCTTTATCTTGAGTGACTGTAGATATATACTTAAATCATTATTCTTCACTGAGTTGTTAGTTGTGTAATAGAACACAGTTTTATTCTTCCAAACTGCAAATTACCACTTTATTGATTATGGTCTTGTCCTACTGGTAAGGAATTGAAGAAAATATGAATGCCTTGAATATTCTGTAGTGTTTTGTACAAGCGGGAGGATATGGTGTATTGCTTCAACTCATTTTCCTGACATGAGAGCTGCAACAGCTCCTTGAATTTCTGACTAGAAAACAATTTTTTCTGTTTAAGGATGTGAATGATCTCTATATATTAAAAATATTAACCTAAAGTTACAGGTAGCTTAGTTGTTTATCATCCAGCATTCAAGAATGTCCCATTTTTTAACTATAAATGTGATGAATGTGATACATTTTGAAATAGGATAGTTGGTGATATGATAATGAGACAAACTCTATTCCTGTCACTTCACTGCAGATAATTTAATGAAGGACCAGCTTACCTAAGGCAACCTTTATATTAAACAGAAGAAAAGATGTGCACTTCTATTGCAGCTCAGTTTTCAACCATCTTTCTCACTTTTCAAAGTTTAAGGAAGGATTCATAACTAACATAACTAACACGAAGTTGGTGGGATGCTTCCAAATTCAGCACTTATCTTCTGTTCCCAGTCCTTATTTGTATCTCTCTTGTATTTGTACACTGGATTACTGTGTGAAAGAGAATAGTTTTCCTCTATTCGTGAGTTTGATGGACAGCATTTTTTCCACCAGATGAGTTAGTTTGTAGCAAAGTGTTGGCTCAAAATTTGCTTGTAATGAGTTGTGACCTACTGCTATTTGATTTAATGCTATTTTTACTAGGTGGCAGGGTGGCAGTAGTACATGGACTGAGAAGCCAGAGAGAAAAGCTTCTCATTCCCAAAATAAAATTTAAAAGTTCCACCCCTGATTTTTTGATTTAGCTGGAAAATACAGGGGTTTTTTTTGTTTGTTTGTTTTGTTTTTTTTTCTTTTTTTCAGTGGGGTCTCCTTGTGATTTCCCTCCTGAACTTAGCAATAGCAGAAGAAATGGCTAGAAACAATGATTATTTCATCAGTAGGGGGCATTCTAGTATTTCCACAACAGGAAAGAAATGCAGCTGTTATTGTTCAGCTGTGTTGGGTAGTGTGCACACAGCAACAGTGTGCAGCACAGAAAGACATGAGAATAGAAATAGCAAGTGGTAACTAAAGGTAGAATTGCTTAACTCTTTATTTTCTGAAAGTCAGGTGATACAGCCATATTCCACTTCTACTGAATGGTAGAAGTAAACTGAAAAATAATGGAAGCAATTATGTCCCTTTCTCTGAAGTTTAAGGGGAAACATTAATGTGGGGATGTTCAGTATTGTGAGTTTGTTCTGGTCCATATAACATTGTTCTGTGACAGAAATGAAAGTCCTGACTATTTTAATGTATAAATAAAAACCTTGTAATACTTTCTCAGTCACCATATAGTCATATAATTTGTTTTCTTTGTAGGATTTGTATGACTTGAACTGCACTGAGATTTCACTGTGCAACTTTAAGCAGGTTACAGATTTTCAGTCAAGTTCAATAAGTGTTAAACCAACCTGGAACTGCTAATGCAAATGAAACAGAATATTTTGTCTGTGAGGGTTANAAGTGTTGGCTCAAAATTTGCTTGTAATGAGTTGTGACCTACTGCTATTTGATTTAATGCTATTTTTACTAGGTGGCAGGGTGGCAGTAGTACATGGACTGAGAAGCCAGAGAGAAAAGCTTCTCATTCCCAAAATAAAATTTAAAAGTTCCACCCCTGATTTTTTGATTTAGCTGGAAAATACAGGGGTTTTTTTTGTTTGTTTGTTTTGTTTTTTTTTCTTTTTTTCAGTGGGGTCTCCTTGTGATTTCCCTCCTGAACTTAGCAATAGCAGAAGAAATGGCTAGAAACAATGATTATTTCATCAGTAGGGGGCATTCTAGTATTTCCACAACAGGAAAGAAATGCAGCTGTTATTGTTCAGCTGTGTTGGGTAGTGTGCACACAGCAACAGTGTGCAGCACAGAAAGACATGAGAATAGAAATAGCAAGTGGTAACTAAAGGTAGAATTGCTTAACTCTTTATTTTCTGAAAGTCAGGTGATACAGTCATATTCCACTTCTACTGAATGGTAGAAGTAAACTGAAAAATAATGGAAGCAATTATGTCCCTTTCTCTGAAGTTTAAGGGGAAACATTAATGTGGGGATGTTCAGTATTGTGAGTTTGTTCTGGTCCATATAACATTGTTCTGTGACAGAAATGAAAGTCCTGACTATTTTAATGTATAAATAAAAACCTTGTAATACTTTCTCAGTCACCATATAGTCATATAATTTGTTTTCTTTGTAGGATTTGTATGACTTGAACTGCACTGAGATTTCACTGTGCAACTTTAAGCAGGTTACAGATTTTCAGTCAAGTTCAATAAGTGTTAAACCAACCTGGAACTGCTAATGCAAATGAAACAGAATATTTTGTCTGTGAGGGTTATGATCTTCATAGCTGTAATAGCCTTGTTTTACAGCTTAGATCTTCAGGGAACATACATTTTATCATTTTTAGAAAGAAAAAGGAAAATTCGTATTAAAGAAAAATCATATTCCTTTAATGGTATATTTGTGATCTGGGCTATGTACCAGCTGTGATGAATGGCTAGGGTGGCAATTAAAATTGCAAAATGGAAAAAAAAATACTTAAAGGACCTTCAGAAGCCTCAGGATGTCTTACGCATTGCAATTAAAAATAACCTAACAATTACAAGGAAAAACCCTCAAACATCAGCAGGTGTATATATATATATATTAGTCAAAAAGCCTGAAATTTTTTGTACAGATTTATTTATTATTATGCAGCAATAATATAAACTGCCTCTAGACTGAAAGGATGGAGAAGTGATTTTAAAAATCTTTTAAACTGTTAATCATATTTTACTCCTGATACCCTTTGGAACAAAACTGTTTTTAATTAATAATTTGTCTCTATAATATGTAATTTCTGGATTTTCATTCATTTACAGTAATGACTGAGTGATTATTGATTTTAGCATATTCTGATGTTGTAATTTCTGTTTTGATTATTGTATCTTCTTGATGATAAACTTTCTTCCCAGTAAAATATATACCATCCAATAACAGACTCAGGTTAATTATCTGCCCTTAGGCACTGTTGCAGAGCAGGTGAGCAGAGGTAGGGAATATCATGTTTCTAGCTCTCAAGTTTCAGCTATATTAAAGCCTGTTATTCTTTTTCAATAGAAAACAAACCAAGACAAATTGAGCTGAAAATCAATTAAATTGTTCCCTTATTAAGTAAAACCTGAGAGTATATATATTTGTTGAATCCTCATCTGGCAAACTTTCACAAATAAAAACCTACACTTGAAGCCAGAAGGAATCTTCCCCTATGATCACAGAGATGGGGAAAATAAAGTATAAAAACTCTCCTGTGTTCAAAAGAACTTTTACAAAAAAACAAAAAAATCTCCTGTTCTTTGCTTAAAAGGCCCACTTGAATCACTTTTAAGGGGTATGTCAAAGGAAACGCTATCAGCATTCTCTAAAAGTAGAGGCCATTAAAGTTCCTCACAGAGTAACTGGAAATGTAGGCACTCAAAGGGAAGAGATATTTGAAGCAATATAGGTTTTCATATTACCTTGCTCATTCTTTCAGTAATTCACACTCTAACTTTGGTGCAGGGGTCCTAAGTTTGACTTCTGTTTTAAAAGTAGTGAATGTGAAGCAAGCCTAAAATTGGATATGAAGCTCTTGTCCAAAAAATTGATCCAACAACTCAATTCTCCATTTGAGTATTACTTTTTTTTATTAATATTGGTGAGAATAAAGTTCTAGTTCTGAAGTTGCCATGTTGCCCCGTGTTTGGTCTTAATATTTTCCTGAAGGTCAATGAAATAATTTCTTAGATTTCAGTTGAAAGAGCACTGCAATTGAGTGAGTGTTTTGTCTTGGGTTGAACGTACCCTTGGGGGTGAACAGTAATCAGGCTTTTCTTGGAAATGTATATCTTCTCCAGTGCCATCCAACAGCAAAATCCTGCAACCCTTGCACAGAAGTCTCCATATTAGCAGAAGCTCCTGCCTCTGGCACTGCTGCAGAAAATGATGGTACTGACACAGAAGTGGCTGACAGGCTGACAGTGAATATTAATCTGTGGACACATGGTTCATGGGCAGACCATTGTGAATGTCATCTGAGCAGCGTTCTATTCTTTTGTTCACTCTGGAACCTTATATGTGGAGAAGATTATTTCATTGAGGTTTATTTACTTACCAACTGTTTTTGTACAGTAGTTTAAAATTGTTTCAGATGCTCTCTGAAGCATAATTAATTAGGGTAAATGGAAGTTATTTTATTGGAAGTTGAAAAAGTATTTGCTAATTTATGCTGTTGAATTTGATCACTGCCAAGGATTTCACCTCTGATTCTAATCTTGAATACAGTATAAATTCAGAATTTGTACTCATTTGACATCTATTCTACAGTTCCTGCTGCTTTCTCATCTATCTTGTGAAGGCTTTTTTTCTCCTATATCAAATTACTCTTCTATTTTCACTTTGTTTTCTCTCCTGGAGCCACAATCTTACTAAAGGCTTTTTTCCTTCTTTCCCTGAGTCGGCCTTGCATCATATTCCTTTATATTATCCTCTGAAATTATTCTAAAGCCTCTTTTCCCTTGTCTCAGCTGCTTTAAAATAATCTTCTTTCTTATACCGTATGATCTGCTCACCCTTTTTTGTTAAAAATGATGCAAATAAAATCATTTTACTGGTTGTAAAATGAACAATGTCTCATTGTTATTTTTCATGTCTGTCTCTGAATCTTTTAATCTTTTCTGTGAGGTTTAAGTGCCTACTCTTGTATTTTGCTTCTTTTACATCTGTATGAACTGTACTTCCCCTAAACTTTTCCTTTATTTCTGTTAGACTCCTTAACACTGTGACTACTCCTGCTACTATTTGTATGTTTTTCCTTACCAAACTCTTGTCATAAACACTATTTCACTATGTACCAAGTATTTTCCTTCTCTGTATTTGGATTCTTCCTTTATTAAAATAAAAATTGTCCTACATTAGACAGCACATCCTAGCTCCCAATAACTGTCATGGTTTTATGATTTTGGTCATTGGTATTCCACATCATAACATGTAGTGCATAGGAAGTTAAAGAGTTAATGCTCCAGCTCCATAGATCATCAATAGCTCTGGGAACATCTGTCTCAGAAGAGAACTACATACCCCAGAGGCCTTTGTGGTGCTCTGCATTTTTCCACTTTCTACTCAGAGGGGAAGAACTGTTAGTGTATCACAAGACACAGGCTCTTTCCTTTTGGATTGACCCAGCAGTAGGTGCTTCCTAGCTGTTTCAGTATTTAGCATAAGGCCTTCAGTCTTTCAGACACTCTCCCTCATTTGATTTATTAGCTTCAATTCCATTATATTACATTGTGCTGTTTTGTATTTTGGTATCTTATTTAGTAAATTAGCTTTCCTCCTCAGAAAGGTTGTTGCTGCTGTTTTGTTTCTTAGGCCTATCTCCCTTTTTTTCTTTTTTCCCCTTTTCCAGGGCATGGGTCTGTGGGTCCCCTGCCTTATTTGTCATGGAACTGGGCCGAACCAGCCTGTAACCTGTTGACATTTTTGGTGCCCAATGTGGGGCTTGAACCCAGGATCCTGAGATTAAGAGTCTCATGCTCTACTGACTGAGCTAGCCGGGCAGTTTTGAAGGAGAAAAAATAATGCATTTCATATATATATATATATTTCTGTTTTAATGCTCAGAATGTACCGGGGCTTAATTAATTTTGTCAGTCTGATCTATGGAGCTATAGGTATATATGATAAATGAGAACTCTGTTGGAAATACCCACCTGGTTTCTACACACAATGTTGCATATGGTAATTCAATAGAAAGCTGTATTTTTTTCTGATAGAACAGTGTTTTCCATAGCACAGTTTTCGCTTAAATACTACTTGTAACCAAATGATGGAACACAATGAGATTATATTCCTTGTGAAACCGTTTGGATGTGGTGCTCAGAGACATGATTTAACGAGGGTTTGTTAGGGTAGCATGGTTAGATCCTGGTTGGACTCAATGATCTTTGAGGTCTTTTCCAACCTGAGTGATTCTACGAATTCTGGGCAGAAAATAGAGAATAGGAATATGCTGATACAGGAGTGGAGAAACTGATTAAATCCTCTTTCACAGAAATTAGATGATGGTTACAAAAGAACAATGTATTTTAGCTATAGCTCTCTTTCTCATAACTGTTTAGGGAATGGGGACCAAGAATTGGCAGTGTTGGACAAACTGATAAGAATTCTATAAAGAAAGGTAAGAATTCTAAAGGAAAAGTGGAACTAATTAGAGAGTGCTTTTACAGCTATTTTTCACTTTTGGAACACAAGTTCATCTTTTTTTCTTCTTCTTCTTCTTCTTCTTTTTTTTTTTTTAAAGAAGCATCTTGAATAATAGAAATTGCTGCTGCATATTTCTGCTGTTTTCACCCAACCTGACCATCTTTTCTTCTAAAATCCCATATTCACATTTAGTCTTGTTTGCTGTTTCTATGTATATGTATTTTTTGACTGCACTAGGACACACTGCCTAAGTTTTAATAGCCTACCCTCTGCCTAACAGGTGATGCTCCTAGGAAGAATTACAGCTGATTACAGTTGTTTGCATTACAGAATCACAAAATAGTAAGGTTTGACAGATCTCTGTAGAGATCAAGTCCAACCCTTACCAAAGCAGCTCCCTAGACCAGGTTGCACAGCTAGGCATCCAGGCAGGTCTTGAACGTCTCCAGAGGAGGAGAGACTCCACAACCTCACTGGCAGCCTATGCCAATGCTTTGTCTCCCTTACTAATTGAAAATAACAAGCAGAAGTCAAGACAAAAAAAAAGGAAAACCAAAAATAAAGGCTTTTTATTCCCCCTCCCCCCATGTCTTCTAAATTGTTTCTTTAAAATTAGGTTGAGAATTTATTCAGGTCTTCTTGTAAATACTTAATATTCTGTTTTGATGGAGGAAAGGGTGGAGAGTGGAGTACTGTCTAGCTATGGTAAATTACATTTCTGCTTTTCCTTAGTCTGCTGTTTTTTTCCATTTTGTGGTGGAATAATACTGCAGTGAAAGAGTTCATAAGGAATAAGAGGAGGTATGTAATATTCTTAGCAACCTTGTCAGTGTTGTTAATTCCTGTGGTGTCTATGTAGTTCATTTGCTTTTGACTCAAACTGCAGTCCAAGGGTCAAGTGAAAGAATTACTTTTTTTCCTTTCAGCGAAAGCTTATCTAATTCTTATGATCTAAAATAAATATCTGACTAGCATCTATTATGTAGATAAAGGATGGGGCTATTTTTCCTAATTCCTAGAAATAATTGCTGAGATCTTTATAAAATGCACTGTGAAGTTTCTAACTGGGAAAATAATCCTTGAAACTGGGATATGTACATGAGTTTGAAACATGAGTTTTGAAGACGTATATTTCTTTGTTTCTCCTTTCCCACTGGACACCAACAAGCTGACATAGTTAAGATCAAAGCAGTTTTTATCAAACCACATTTCTGTTTGTTCTCTTCAGAAGTTCTTTTGTTTATTAATGTTTCTGAAATTCTTGTCTTAATGTAAGAGACTGTGCAACCTTACACCCCCAGTGGCTGTATAAAATGCTACCATCTGGCTTTCATAACATTTTTTATCTTCCTTGTATAATTATTCACATCTGTGATAATATCATCTTCAGAACCATGCAGAGAAGGACCTTCTGTATCTGAAACCATTACTATGTATATGACAGTAGGGTAAATGAATTTTCAATATGTGAGTTTTTTGCTTTCAATTACCTATGTTACCTATGTAAATCATAGAATCATTGACGTTGATAAAGTCCTCTAAGATCATCTAATCTAATAGTCCACCTAGCAACAATATTGTCCACTAAACCATGTCCCTAAGTACAACATCTTCATGTTTCTCGAACACCTCCAAGGAACACCACCACCTCTCTGAGAAGCCTGTTCCAGTTCCTCACCACTCTTTCAAAGAAGTTTTTCCTAATATCCAACCTGAATCCCCCCCCACCACAACTTGAGACCATTCCCTCTCATCCTAACTGTAGTCCTAATGTGTGTATTCATAAGGAGATTTTCTGTGTGAAGTGAAAATGATTTTAGGCTGTAGTAGTAATGTGTAAATTGACAGTGAAGTTCAGTACATGGAGAGTGGTATAACTTCAAAGTTCCCCCGCACTACGTATCCTCTATAGCTTAAAAAAAGCTAGAGAAAAATGAAAACTGTGAAGTTTTTAGCCCTGTTCCTTCTAATGTGAGAAAAAGATGTTGGTAACTTTCTACTTCCCCTGCATTCCTTACAAAAATTTTATTTTTAATTGAAGAGAAAGGGGGAGAGCAGTGAATGGGTGGACAAAATTAGTTCCCAGACACTTGGTGTTGTGTTGTGCCATTTCTTATAACTAGCTTCCTAAAATGAAACAACCTGCTTTGGAACAGAGATCATATCTTGTCATTTTGTTTTCATGAATTCTCTTCTTGATTTTTGGCTACTGTTAAATTTTTATTTGTTCCTTCAGAGGAAAATAATGTCATAATGCTGCAATGAATCTTGTGATTTGACAGTTCCTAATTTGAGTCCCATGAAACAAAAGAGGATTAGATGGCTTATTCCTCTTTCTTTGCTTATAGGGCAAGCAGCCAGTGCTTCATGCAAACATACTTACTCTAAAGGAAGGGCTGTTGCTCTTTGTCCATCAAAGAATAGTTCCTCTCTCCTCGCTACAGGTTCTACAGATGATAGTCATGTGCTGTGAGTTTCACTTCTAAGGACTGTGTCTTTTTTAATCATATTCAATAGCTAGTGGTTAACTCCTGTATTTTAAAAGAATGTCTTGCTTGAATGTAATTGAAAAACACTGTCACTACTGTTTTTCTCTCCAGCACTTAGTATCCTTTTAAAAACCACTTGCAGCTTAATAAAGAACATAGCAAAAGTCATTGCTCCTCTAAGATGGACAAGGTTGTACAGGTAGCGAAGTGTTGTTCTCTGGTGCACTATTTACGCAGGGTTGTCAGGTATGCTATGTATTAGATATGTCTTTAGTATTTCAGTGGTCACTGTTCATAGAGAAACTGAACTTCTGACATTCCTTGAGGTATTTAACCTATCTTTATAGCCTGGAGCCAAAGGTGCTGATATCTATCTTCTAAATCTTCCTAGAACTTCGTTCTTCTCAAGCGACTTGTGCAAAGTCACATGAAGCAGCGGGTGACAACCCAGGGAATTCATTCTGGAATCTTTTGAATTTCAGCTCAAGAGTCCAAGATGCTGAGCCATCCTCTTTTATTGCAGAAAGGAGGAGTACTGACAAGTTAAGTATTGAAACAGTCCTAAAAGTAAATGTCAGTGTTTTTACATTCATCTTCAGGAATGAAAATTTGCCTAACATTTCAAAGGTGGAAAGAGTCCTGGGAATTTTAACACTGCTATTGCAGCAGTAATTAAAATTCCACTGAAAAAAGATATTGATAAATGTCACGTTTGGTATTGCGTCATGCTTCTCATCAGAACACGATGTGGCTAGAATAAAATTATTAACTCCATGTGGGGTTTTCAGAGTAATCAGTTGATTGATCAAATATATACTTCACAGCACTAAAATCATCTCTTTTCTCAATTTTCTTTCATCTAAAGATTGATGCAGTCAAATAATGAACTAATCTGGTGCAAATGACAAATCATTTTTGAGTTCTGAAGCTTTTAATGATAAAAAGAACACCTACAATCCTATAACCTACTGACATTGAGAAAATGAAAAAAAAATAAATAATGTAACTTCACTATCCTGATGAGTTCAGAAATCAGTAGAATATTACTTAGATGAACACTTAAGCTACTAAATTATCATTATGATTCATTCATTATGGAATTTGATTTGAAGTCCAGAATAAGTTAGCCAAAAACTCTTTGGATCTTTGTTCGGAGAAAGGAGAGGAAATAAACAATTTGGTGCAGTATGAATGAGATTAGAAAAAATACAAAATACTCAGAATATTATTCAATCTCTATTTTGTCCTGGACACTTGCAATATTTTCTCAAGGTAAGTTTAACTGCTTTACATGAAAAATAAAAATAAAAAAATGTGCTCCATAATACTGTTTACTTGTATGTTCCTCCAAGTGTTCTAGGAACTTTATTGAGAGTTAATTGCAAATGTGGACTTCCTCGATAAGCTTGCAATGTGTTGAAGAAAGCAAGGGAGTAGGTGCCCTGCTGGCTGTGGCTTGTCAGTGATTTAGACCCATATTCTTTGTGGATTATGGGTGTATTTTAAGAATCATGGTGGAGTTGGGGGCAATCAAACAGAATAGTTTTCAAGGTATTGTTTTCCTCAGTGGGCCTTGAGAAGAAAAGGTGGTTTCTTAGTTTTCTGTGTACTACTGCTCATCCAAGTGAATACAGGTGCTAGAAAATGCAAAATAGTGGAGTCAGACTGTGATTGTCTGTCTCTAGTTTATGTACATTTCCCTTGTCTTTCACATAGTGTTATTGGTCACTGTGAAGATGACTTTTACAGGAAGAAAATGTTATGATAGTCTTTCAGCAACTTTTAAAAAGTTTTGTACCAAAAAGCAGTTAAAGTATATGCAAACTGTTGTATTTGCCTAGTGACGCTCTTGCTTGAGTCAGAAGGAGGATGTTTAGTTTACACAGATCACCCATGCAGGAAAAGGCTGAATATTGAATTCTCTGTGTTTCTGCCAGGTGTCATTTTTCTCTCAATCTTTTAACATTACTTGTGATTTTCTTTTAAATTTATAATGTTGTAAGTCTGGAGAACTAGAAAATGAAAAGAAAAGCTAAAGTCTCTTTAGCAGTTAGACAAAATAGATAAAACAACTTAGGTAACTGGGCTGGTTGCCTTGACACTGATACCAATCAGGCGAAGTGATTGAGACTGGTATGGGATGCAGTCAGTAATATTAGCAAAGCTAATGCCAGTCAGCATGGTGCTATGGAAAGCAGGTTTCCTGTTGTATTTTCTTTTGATTTAGATTGGAAGCGCAAAATGAGACAATCTTCACTTACATTTATTTATGACAGTGCTTGGATGCAGTGTGAATTTCCTTGAAATGAGCTGCATGTAGATGGTAGTAGGTAGTTGAAGAAAAAAATTCATATGAAGTCTGCTCACGATAATTTTAAATGTAGATGTGCTCTGTTATATGGATATTTTCTACAGGAGTTCCCTGAATATTATCTATCTACCTATCTATCTATCTATCTATCTATCTATCTATCTATCTATCTATCTATCTATCTATTTATTTTGAATGGATGTTGTGGGTGAAAGTGCATAATCATTGCTGGCTTAATGGGAGCAACGGGAATGACTGAAACTGGTACTTGGTGCCTGAGAAATGCAGAACGAAGAGTACTTGGAAGTTACAAGGCTGCAAAATGCAGTGCATTATGAATAATCATTGCTTAAAAATATTTGTGGAGATTAAATATATGTTCTATATTTACATAGAAGCATTTAGGTAAATATATCCGAAAACATTCATAAAAGCCATCACAGCAAATATCTGACCAAATTTTCTCTGTATAAAGTGAATAAACCCAATGTTTTATTTTTTTATGCTTTGTAATTTGCCTTGTGCATGAAGGGAAGATGCAGATTATCAGCACTATGTAGAATATCTTTATTCATTATATTGTAATTACTATCTCAAACAATTCAGGCTCAGGTTGTTCACTTGTGTGTGCCTTGGTGGAGACCCAGCAGACTGGCCAGCCCCAGTGGACTAGAACTAGAGCTGAGGGGTATTTGTGCACTCTAGGCTTCTTCATAGCTTCTTGGAGTCCTGTTCCAGCAGGTACTATTTCTTTCCCAGACCTTCAGCAACACCATATTTCATCTTCCTCTAAAAATGATCTTTCTAAATAACTTCTATTGTGTTTAGAAAGACCAGAAAGCAAGTAACCCCACCCCAGGCTTCAGAGCCCTTACTCGATATTTTTCAGAAATAAATAAATAAATAAATAAATACTGATTTCCTGTGACTTTTGTCAAACAGCAACATAAATTAATATATACTGACAGCAAATTGGAGATCTAGTCTGTGTAGAGTGATTTATGCTTAGAAGTGTAGAAGATTTCAGAAACTTTGAATATAGATAATGTTTTTGTTTTTTTTTTTCCACCAGGTTATGGGCAAGTATTAACTTTATGGAAAAAGAAATTCAGTTTTGCAGAGTTGCATGCTTACTGAAAGTATTGGCTTGTTTGAGGGAAAATTTCTTCATTAAATTGCCTATATGTCGTTCACTGTTTCATGTAGTTGTTTTGTTCCAAATTTTTATTGTCATCTTAAAATTAGTTTTTGAGTGGCTATTACTATAGATTGACAAATAAGGATAATTTATCAAGAGCTTTGTGGAAAATGTTAGTACGATACCTGTAAGAAACTTCTTCAAAATCTCTGGGAAATGATACTTTTGGATCTCTTCTGTCATTTCTATGTCGAATGGGAAAAACCTCACTGAAGGTGCTGTTATGCCTTTTCAGAAGCTGTTAAACTCTTTAGTGGTTTTGCTTAATTTCTTCTAAATATATTGTCAAACATATGGAATTGAAATCTTGGTCAGAAAAATACCCATGTGGGTTTTGTTTTGGGGACAAGTGACAAGGAGTATACAGTCAAACAGGAGCAGTAAAATAAAGATTCTAGACATATTTGAGAATGCCTTTTGCATAAAGTGCTCTCTGAAAGGGGCCTTAGAAGTAAGAAAAATTGTAAATTGTTACTTCTTCCCTGAATATGGAGGAATTTTTGTTTGCTATGTATTTCTGTGAATGAATTGCATCAAGGAAATGGCTGTACATGAACAGACCCTTTAGAGAAAGGCTGAGCTCTTCTAAACATTCTGGAAAAAATAGCAAACATAATGATTTTAAATTGTACTTCACAACAGCAAGAGTTACTTCTAAATGCACTGCATATCCAGATTTATTCAGTGTATTATGTTGATAAATGTCTTTAACTGAGCATCAGTATTCCAAGCTTTAACACAGATTGGTGAAGTTTATTTGAGATATGGAGCCAGGTGAGGCAACTGGGTTGTAAGAATCAGCTTAAAATACAGACAGCTTGCAAAAATGTGAACATCACAAGGCATGTTATAACCTTGAAAACACTTGCTCTCTTATAATGTAAAGAGCAGGTGGCCAACTGAAAAAAATTGGAGTGTTATGGGAAAAAATCCGTGATTCTTCCATAAAATTTCTTATACACCTGAAGTGGAAAATGCTGGTAATGCTTGTAATTAATTCAGTCACAGTGAATCTTTGCTTTGCTATTTATGGTTACTGATGTAATTAGTCTCCCAAAGCACTGTTACAAATCATTTCATGTGGAAATAAATATCTCATGCTAGTGATCATAATGACAAGAAACCGCCTGAATACCTGAAAAGGATTCAGTGTCTGGAGAAGATTTGGCTGTTCCTGGAAGCAGGATGTCTGTGTTCCTGCTTGTACCTGCTGAGCTGTGTTTGACCCAGCTCCCTACCTGACTAGTACAAATACATTTTGAGAGCTTCCAGCAGAGGTCAGAGGAATGCTGAGGCAAAATCTACACTTCTGTGGAGTACCTCACTGAGAAATGAAATAAAAATAAGCAAACTACATCAGACTGTATAAAATACAGTGCTCTGGAGGGTTATGCCCACCTTGTCATTACATTGGACTGGTGTGGCAAATGGACAGCTGTTCAGTGGTTGGGTTACCAGTTAGTGATTGAGGAGCTCACAGTATGAAGAACTGCTCCAGATACCATGAACTGGGGCTGTCTCTGCTACTTGTAGAGAAGCCTTGTCAGGTACCCTCTAACTGCCAAGTTCCCAAGGCCACTCACTGTCAAAGGAAAGACCCTGCTTCATTTGCTGGGTCTGTCACCTGTAATGCTACTGTGACCATCATCTGCAAGAGAGCAGCTGCTGTATGGGTCACTGTCTTTTTCTCCCTCACCCTTTCTGACTTATGCTGGCAGTAAAAGAGAATATGGCATATATTGATGCCAAACACCAGTGCCAGAGACTGCTGTGACAAAATGACAAGTGACAGTGTGTGGTGGGTGACAGTCACAACCAATGGACCAAATGGGAGTTGCTTCTTGTGAGCAGCTGCTCTGCAAGGCAGGAGAGACAATCAGCAGGCACTATGTAGCAGACAACAGAGCTACAATAATACACGGCTTCCTAGAAAATGAATCCATGTTACTTTTCAATGAAAACAGAAATAAGTAACAAAAAGCTGAATTACAGGCAAACATATCTCTCTCTCAAGTGTTGTAGTAAAATGTCAATATCTTACTCTTATGTTTGTTGTAAAAAGCATCCAACACAAATCTGAATGAGGAACTTAATGGAAGCCAGTTAGCAGTAGCATAAGCACTCTTGCCAGTGACTGATCATTGGGTATTTAATTCAATAAAACAAGTGTGATATTTCCATTTTTTCCAAGTCATTAAGGACTTCTGTGAGTTTTTAAATATGGTGGAGAATGGTTTGGCAACTACAACAGCCACTTACCTCAAGACCACAGGATGCAGTTTACGATTTCCCAGATTTCCATATATTCATATTACTCAAGTGGTCTTGATCCCAGTCCTCACTGGCAGTGGGAGAGACTTTGTTCCCTCAGCCCTTTCCTTGATATTCAGGGACTTGAGACATGTGACGGAAGTGATTGCCACTGAAAGCTGAGGTGAATATGTCTTAGTTATTAATCAAAATATTTTAATCATTTTGTGAAAATTGTATAGTTGTATTTGAGTTAGAATCATAGAATCATAGAATCACCAAGTTTGGAAAAGACCCACAGGATCACCCAGTCCAACCATCCACCCATCACCAATAGTTCTCACTAAACCACCTCCCTTAACATAACATCCAAATGACTTCAAACAGAGTGAGGTGACCAAAGACAGCACTGATGTCAATGGGAATGCCCGTTGTGGCACTGGAGACTTCATGCATGGCTTTCCATGGGACTAACTAGTAGGAGTGAAGAAGGGGCAGATCTCTTGTCTTCCTTAGAAAATCCATGCCTACCTAGGAGAAACACTCTGAAATGCTGTAGACTGAAACTGCTACCACAAGAAGCAACTGATGATTAAAGAAAATAAGCCTTTTGATTGCTTATTCAGAAATTGTACAGGATGTGAAGCAAAACATCAAACACACATAAAATACAAAATAGATATTTTCTGTGGGTTGAAATATATTTTTTTATTTCCTTTCGTTAGAATGTTTTTAAGCAGCCACTTGTTCAGTATTTCAGGTGATGTTATGTGTATGTTTTATGTATCCGTAATTAGAGAGAGAAAAAATTGAAATTTGGAGTGTAGTTTGTGTGTGTGTGTGACAAGTGTTCTTCTGTTTTAACCAAAAAAAGGACAGCTGGTTGTTACAGGTTGTCTGATCAAGCAGAGCCTGTTGACAAGATCTTCTTCCTTCAGCTGCAGGAGGCATCATGCTGAAAGTTCCCCATCCTGGAGAGGATTTCAACTACCCAGATATCTGCTGGCAAAGCAACATGGTGAGCTGCAAACAGTCTAGGAGAGTTCTGGAATCAATTGGTGAGGGATGTGAAAAACAGCAAGAAGGGATTCTTTAGATGTGAGAGAACGAGTAGACTCCATTATAACATGCTAAAAGGCACAAAGGGAGTGACTGGGTGAGTGGTTTTCATGACCTCCCCCACTAGCTTGATAGAGCAGTTGCATACTGCGCTAGGAGGCTCAGCTGTGGAGACCTGTACTAATACAGTTCCTGTCAGAGTGATTATATTACCAGAATGTTCTTTTTCCCAGTTCCTTTTAGAAAAGATTTTTTGAAAGATATCTTTAAAAATGAGTCACAGAAGAAATGATCAAAACAAAAAGGTACCTTTTTGAAGATCAGCTCGAACCCTTAGACTTACTCCTGAAATAGTCTCCACCATAAATGGTTCATTTTTGTATCTTGAAAAAAATAAAAATAAAAAATTGGTCGTTGTTTACTGACCTTGCAACTGAGGTTTTCATACTCAGGAAGTGGGTTATGTTAAATGAATAATTAGAGATTTCTCCCTACTCTTTTAAGTTCACTTCTCTATGTGAATAGACAAGTCTGATGAGATATTCCAATAGAGGAAGCCACTGCAGAAACAAGACCTGCTTGCTGGATAAACGGTGATCCAGAGGCACTTATCTACAAGATAACTTCAATTGAAATATTCTTTCATTCTGATTTTTACCTTTACTTTGCTTTAGATTAGTGAATGCTATAATTTTTTAACATTTTTGTAATTTGACAGTGTCTTTATAATTTCCCAATGGAAAAAAAATATTTAACTTGCTTAATTATTTAGTTACTGCAAGGTTTCTTAATGCTGGAATTTATCCTGAAATACAGTGACTAATTATAATTGTGATGTGATGAATGAACAGTTAAATTACAGCTTTTTGTGTGTGTGTGTGATATAACTAATCATCCTTTAGTTTAGATGAGTTGATTCAAACTTTCTTTTCTCTCTCAATTTTCTGTAAAAAGCAGATGTTGAGCATAAAGGATATTAAAAATATTAGTATCAACCTAGCTTATGTGAAGCCATGCTTCCCAACAAAGTAACAAGGCCCACAGGACAGAGTTAGAAAGGAATTCAGCACAGTGTATCCTATCTTACAATTAGGTTCAGGGCATGGGCAGACAACTGTAGTAATGTGTAAATGATTTACACATATCTAGTCATTGTTTCTGCCTTTACTGCTCTATTTCCCCCTCAGTTGTTCCTTCTCACATCACCTAAACATCTCCCTTTTCCCACCTTCTGTTAATCCCTTCAACATGATGTCCAAATGCTCATCCTTAGTGTGCTATGATGTGCTCCACACCTCTAGGTAACAGCACTGATGATGCATTGAGCTGCTTTTTCTATGCCTGGAGACTGGAGCTCATGGCTATCCAGATACACATGCTCAAATGTATCAGTTCTAATGTGATGGGGATCCATCTCCCTCTTAAAACTCCTTTGTATCTAAGGAAAGGAGTCAAAGACCACAACTCTTCACATTTCTCCAGAAGACTTGGGACAGTTTCTGCCCCTTTCCCATGGCTGTCTGAGTCCTGCCACATCTTTTTAGCTGCATTTTAATCTCTTTTCTGGCTCTGCAACATAAGCCTCAGCTGTCTCAGTAGAGAGCCAAGCTCTGAAAAGACTGTGTGTCCTAAGATCAGTATCCTGCGGAGCCTATTTGCAGTCAAAGGCTTTTCTGCAACAAAGGCGGCTGATCTTTACAAATGTGTGGTAGGATTTTTTTCCTCCTTTTGTAAATGACAGTTCCCTAGGATTAAAGGTGCTGCTTTTCTATGTGTTTCATAGGGAGCCAATTAATATTGATTTGTGTGATTTCTGTTTGTTCCCCCCTGCCCCAGCTCTTTTCTCACGTTGGAGAATAAGATGGTAGATGAGTCATCCTTTCAGCTTTCCAATCCTTATTTTACCTGCTACTTTTGAAGCTCCTGATAAACTGTAGGGATTTGTTGATATTTCTAATAGTGAGACCGGGCACTGCTATGAAAAAGCAAGTGCTACTGTCACTCACACAGTAAGTTTCAATAATTCTAACTCCCAGCATCAATAATTTAATTGGTACTAGACACCAGTAACTTTTTTGGATATAACTGCTTAGCAAAGACATCACTATGTACTCATTAATTTCTGTGTCATGTCTTGATTTAAACTGTGTTATTAGGTGAATAAGTTTATGAACATTTCTTTTGGTCACAATGTCAGTATTGCAAATTAGATAGTTCCCTATTGAAAATATCCAAGCAATTTCATATTTTCATGAGAATAGCACATCCATGTGAGTAGTAATGCTTTTATTAAAAAATGAACAAACAAGCAATCCCAACTCCAATCCTGGCCAAAAATGCACTTTCTTACAGAACTGATTATAAGAAATTTGAAATGTGTCAAAATGAATGCTGCACTAGTTGACTGTAAAGATAGAGGTTGAATTTATCTCTGAAGCAGTTCCAGTGTACTACAGAGCTAAGTCAAGAATGGACTTGGCGAACTTACCACATATGTTCTTAATGCTGATCAGAGGATATTTAGGAGTTACAGGTATGAGTTTAATCAAAAGATTGGAGGGAGATGTGATCCTTACTTGTGATGATTTAAAAAAATTTGTAGGATCTATTTGAATGTCTTTCATAAATATCAGTGTAAATAAATTTGTTCATTTCTGGAAACCTTTGGTAGGCATGGAGAGGCCTTACAGAAACAGTGAAAGGACTGTACATTAACCTTGTAATGGCCATTCTATAGAGAAATGAATAGAGAGTTGAGTAGATAATGTAGTCTGTAAGTCTGTCGTTTAAAAGTGAAGCCCCTGCATGCTTAACCTCTGAAAAAGTGATGGGACAGATGCAGCGAAAATACACTTCGCCAAAATTTGATTTACACTCACAGCCTCTATTCTAATCTGGAAAGATGCGGGAGCTTTTTATTGGGAATTAAGTAACTTAATGAAAGTCTGGGACTGTCTAAACCTTAGAAGAGAACCTATTCTTGTCAAGCAGTATGGTTTCAAGGCAAGGTACTTTGCTGCAGTGCATTCTTGAATTAAAGCAGCTCTGTGGAATTAGGAAAATCACTTCTCATATTCTTCATTTATCTTTCTGAAAAATTGGAATGCTTTCTCTTATATTATCATAATCTCCATGGGTTAAAGTCAGGGTAAAGGCTGATACAATCTGTGGAGTACCCACTGTCAGAATGTCATGGAACAAGGGCCTTTTTGTCTTGTCAGTCTGTTCCTTTGGGCACAGATAGGTTCAACAGCCTACCTAATTTCTTGGCTTAGAAGAATCAAGCTTTCTTATAATACAAATCAATATTGCTAATATTTGAGAAAAAGTTTGATTGATCTGGAACTACAGATTATATGTTTTGTCTGCAGATTCTTTTGAATATTAGTAGACAGCTTCTTTTTCCTCTTTTCTTCCCTCTGTAATAGATCTGGGACTCAGCTTTCTTGACGCAGGCATCACTCAAAACCCTGTTCTCACTAAGGAGTTAGCCTTCTATTTCTTCTCTAAAGCAGCATATGGAAGGTCTTCTTCCTTCATGTCCATGCAACCCACCAAAGCCCCTGCTATGTAAATGTCCTTAACATTGCTTGTTGTTCTCCTGGGAGCATCTATTTTTTTTCTTCCAGCCAAGCTTGCTCCAGTTACATTACTGTTTTGTCTTACCTTATTAACTAGATCCTTCCTGAGCAGGTATGAATCTAATGAAACTCCTGCACAGAGCAACAAAATGGGGCTACTTAAGTCTTTGCAAACAAATGTGCTAGCTTCTATTAACTTCATGGAAAAACTATGTTCCTCTAGAGGGAATCAGACTTGTACCTTTTTGGGGGGTAAGAATGAACTAAAATTCATTAATTAAACAAGCAAAATACTGTGTGACATTGCTGATGAACTGCAGCATCAGAATCCCAGGGATATCTATTGCATGATTACTGCTAGCTTGTTTTTGTGCTAGATGCTATGTGGACTTGTGAAAAAACTGTGGATTTAATTTTTCTATGTTTGATAAGATTACATGATCAATACTAGAACTTCTAGAAGAGAAATGACTTAAATGATTTTCCCCACTTGTTGAAGAACAATCAGATTTTAAAATGAAGATATACTCAAAGCATTTTTTTCTTCAAAGATTTCTAGTTTTGTTTTTAGTCTATTGGCTTGAATCAAAAATCAAATTTGAAATAGTTCAGTCTATATCTTTGCTTTTATTCATTCTCCTTACAGGCAGGCTTAGATTGCATCTTCCCTCTCAAGCAAAGCTTTAGATTTTATTATTCTTCTGTATAAATCTTAAGAGGATAGAATTAGTTTCATGTTGTTCAAAAATGATCAGTATGACTGAGGTATATCTCTATCAGAATGAAATACCTCCTTGTCCTCAAATTACAGTCTTTCAAATGGAAAGACGAAGTGTTTTCTTCCACTTATTTTTATTTTATTTATTCCTTAGCAAGCAGGTTAAACATAATTAACACATAGACTTTGGAGACAATTTTTTTTTTCATTTAATTCTCATTTACTCCATTCATGAAAAAAAAATATATTGTACAAGCATACCTTTTAGAAATTATTTGAAGGAAACTTTACTGACAATTATACTGTTCTTGCACAAATATTTTGCAGACAGCATTTAACTTCAGATAAGTTGTCTCTTTGCCAGGGGTTTCCTGCATGCTTTCTCCAACTGAAAGTTTTTATTTTGCTTGGATATACTACATGGCCTCTGGATGTTTGGCTGTATCTTTATCTGACAGCTTTTTTTTTTATTTTTTTCTCAGCCCCTAGGCCGGAGACAAAAGAGCATGCTATCTGGACTTACCTCCTTTCCAAAGTTAGGCAGGCTATCAGTCATCTCTCTAATTCCTCCCTTTCCACTTTTAATTTCTGAATTCTTCCTGCCCTTATGTTTAGGTGAAGTCAGCCTTTGTGTTGTTCTTTTTCTGTTGCTTTTCATGCTTTAACCCCGTTTGTGGTAACTCTCAAAGTTTAGAAATTGTCCTCTCTGACTTCTCTGCTTATTACTTGAATTTTCTCTCTCCTTATGCTTTCTTATCTCCTTTGGTTCTACTCATCCTTCCTCACCAGCTACACCAAATTATTCTGCTGCTTCTAGTTCATTAGCACCTGTTCGATGAGCAGCTCATATGGGAGCATTTGAACCATAGGACACAGTTCTGTCTAAGGAGAAGTAATGACCTCCCTGAGCCCGTTCTTCTCACCTTTGTGTCTGACTCTACACCTGAATCAATCTATCTGACACAAATTCAGAATCTCTCTGTCAGAAATTATCAAAGCCATCATAATCCTTCTCTAATGATTAGTTGTAACCAGCCTATATCAGTATTTACATGCTCACCTCTGATCTTTACATAGTTGGCCAAATTTTTGACAGTTTTCCTCTCATTAAATGGATTTTGCAAGGTAGAGGTTGTCAGAATAAGTAGGACAGCAGCTTCTGGCACCATTCATTAGTGTGCTCTGACTTGAATGCTACCCCTAGAAACACCAGCACAGATATTTGTGTTATCTTTGGCTATTGCTCACTCTGAACTGTGCACAGCAAATTTTCAGGGGAAAAAAAAGATAGTCAGGGAAGAAAGCCTGTTATTGTAGGTCCCTAACAGTTTGTGCAATTTTTCTGGGCAGTCAACAGTTGCACTTACGTTGTTATTCTAGGTCTTGTGTGATCCCTGGATCAAATCAACCTCAGTGTGAGCTGCTGAAGGAGAGTGCTTGATGGAGGTCATGAGTTTATTTGTGCCTGCTCTGAATCTAGAAAAAGGAAAGAAGACTGATTCTCAGAAGCTGACTTATTTCCTTAAAAAATAACAGCTTATAAGGAGAAAATTTTGCAAAATTCTGTTCGTTTTCAGTCAAATTATTCAGCCTCCATTTAATGGAACAAAGTTGGATTGATGATTGCGCTCAGGATTATACCATATTCAGAAACTGTGTGTATGTAATAAGTCCAGGAAATCCTCCTTCTTATGACATAAAATTAGATCTGTGAGTTTTGAATAAAATACGTGGACCAGACTCATTGTTGTGATGTTGGTAATGGTGCCCTGTGCTCTCTCATACAGGCAACTCTGAAGGACTCTCAAGACCAGGAGTGGATCAGCCAGGTTCACACTCGGTTTCAGGGCAGACGTTGAAATGTCATTTCTCTCATTTAAATGGAGGCTAAACCTCTGATTTCCTCCTGGGTTTGCTAAATATTTGTCTTGAAGTAGAACTAGACAAAGGTCAACTCAGAAATAGCACTTGTTTCATGGCAAGGATATGTGCCTCAGGTATCTGGTTTAATTAAATGAATTTCCTTAACACTAAATGAAATGATGTAAGAAGGCATCTCCATGACACTATATTTCCATTCAAATGAAATTATTCTGGAACTGAGCTTGAGAATTAGTTTTACAAGTAATTCTGAATCAATAATCTGTGTTTTTTTAGTTGATAAGTTGTTTGCCAAAATGGTTGTGAATAAACATGTTTAAGAACAGACAATCTGAACAGTTCTAAGTACTAGGACTTCTTCAGTTATGCATAATTTTTCATACTGATGTTACTGCAAAATTGCTACTGATCAACAAGTAGATATTATAACTTCCATGTTGCTATAATCTTTTTAAGGTTGTGTGCATTTTATCATTTTAATCTGGTTGGCAGCTCTGGTTTTTTTTTGTTTGTTTGGTTTTTTTTTAGCCGTCATAAAACATTCTGCAGCCAGAATCAGGCTTCTTTTACAATGTAAATTTCATATTGCAGAATCCTATTACATTTCAAGGAAGATCTAGTTCTAGTATTCACTGCAACATAATCCTACTATATAATTACACAGATTCAGGTATTAACCTTTCCTTATTACACATTACTTCAAAGAAATATTGTATAGCTATACAAAACCACTTAAGCATAAGATAACAGCACTTTAAATGGCTGGAGGATTTCACCTTTCAAAGCACCTAAAGCAAGTTTAGTGTTATCTACTGTTTTCATGTTCTGTTGTCTCTCTTGGTTTAATTGTGATTAAAAATTGTACTTTATAAAGCTCTTTATCTTTCTTAGTATTCCGAAATGGATTCCTTTGAGGCAGAGCTCACAAGAATTAAAATAAAAATAAGAATTAAAAAAAAATCATTTCAGAGAAAGTAAAGACCTAGACTAGGCTCTGGGAAATGCTGGTTCAGTAATGATGACAAGATAACTGTAAAGAGTGACTATCAGAATCTATTTATAGACAGTATACATCAAGAGTATAATGCGCTGAAGGGAAGAAGAAATTCTTGTGGCAGCTATATATAGCTTTTCTTCTGTACTCTACAGAGGATTGTTTGTGAAAGCTGATATAACAAGTTCTTTAGAAATATGAGCCATTTGTCTGCCTGAAAGCAGGAGAAAATATGAAACAATATCACAGTCAAGCTTCTGTCAGTACTTTTGAATTGCTTTTTAAGGACACTGTGTGAAAGATGAATTTTTGTGAGAGTTTTGCACACTGACTTTCAAGGTGTCCGTGGAGAATGGCTCTGCCTTAAGCCCTCCTGTTTTGTCTGTTAGACCTCATGGTTTTGGAGTGGGAACAATCTTGCAGCACGCGTAATTGAGATTGAATAGATCTCTATGTTGAAATCTTGCAATTATGATAGAACTCTGGAGCAGTATATAAACTAACAAAAAAAAGTTCAGAAAGGGTTGTCTTTGTATTTTTAAGGCTATTTCTCAGTTATCTTTAGGATCAGAATCTTCCTTAACTTCATTAAATACATTCAACCTTATTTTGAAGGTCCCTGTGCAAGTCCCGAGTTTCTTACTCAACGTGTTCCTTAATACAGTAAAGTTCTAACTAGTTACCTGTAGAAATTACCTTTATTACCTGAAGAACTAGCAAATTACACAGAAGTTTTTTTCTGCCTAAATCTGTGCTATGTATCCTGAGCACACTGCTACTGAGCAGACATTTCATATCTTGTGCTCAGCAGTACTGTTGTTTGATTAGATGTCTTTGAAGGTCTTGGAAGATTTAGAGAAGGCTAAACCTTCTCGGATACCACTTGGATCCAGATATTCCTTTTCCACTTCACACATACTTACCTTCAAAGATAGCAGTGTGTGTTCTTACTAATGGTCTGCCGTTACATTGTGTGTTTTTGGAAGGCTAAACCTTCTCTAAATCTGCTATCTGCTCTCCTCTTTCCCTCAGAGGCCCTAATGAAGGAAAGAGGTGACAGGGAGAAGTCACTAACCACTCTTCCTAAGATGACTTGAAGTTTTCAACACTGAAATGCTGCTTCAAAAGGCCAGTTCTTAAGATATTTAATTCCGTTTAGAAACTGGATAGATCAAACTGAGGTCATTGGGAGCTTGGTCAAGTATGTCTTGCAGTTGTTACCTATTTATTCAGTTTCTAACTGTGGTCATCTACTATGTACTGAATTATTTCTGAATTGTTATACTATGAAAAACACTAGCAAATTATTAAATTTAGCTATAACATAAAAATTTACTTTCAGATTCAAAGGATAAATATTCAGCATTTTTCTTCCACAATTTTCTCTTCTTAACTGGCCTACATCGTTGTATATTGGTTTGGTTAGGATATAGTCTGTGTTTTTCCCTTGTTCTGTTTTGTTCAGCTAGGTTAATGGTCATGATTTTTATTTATTTATTTTTTTTTTCAGGATTTGTTTTAGTTACTATAGTGAAATGATATGTTCTTGAGAGTGTGATACCTTCCATTAAACCTATTGTAATAAACTAGAAAAAAAACACAGCAGGTCAGCATTCTACTCTGCAATCAATCTTGCAGTGATTGGGTTGCTGACACAGTAATATATCAGCAATCGAGAGGATGGAGAGTAGTCTATTTTACAACGGTAATTGCCACTGAAGCATGAAAATTATCTGTGAATGCATATGATACCACTTGGATCCAGATATTCCTTTTCCACTTCACACATACTTACCTTCAAAGATAGCAGTGTGTGTTCTTACTAATGGTCTGCCGTTACATTGTGTGTTTTTGGAAAGCAGAAAGGCAAAATTATTGGAAATGCAAAAAAGAAATTTACTGATTATGTTTTCCTATTGGAAATTTAGACTTAACAGAGAAGCATATAATCATAGCATAGATGTTAACTGTACAGATTTTTTGAACTCCATAAATAAATTGTCTGTCTGCATCAACTACCTCAGAATGTTTTGTAGGTGTTATTTCTTTTCCATATGGTTACCAGATTTCTTTTAGGCGTCCTCATTGGGTTTACTGGGGAAGTATTGTGATTCAGATACACCTTACCTAAAGCACAGCAAGAAGAGCAATATGGCTGTATTTTAAGGTTGTGTTGATACAAGTAAGTGTAGAGAAAAAGACAAGACTCAATATATTCATACCTCTCTTGTTTCAAAAATAGACTCTCTAGGTGACGAAGAAGTGTGGTAGGGCAGTGTGAGAAAGGAGGTCTTGACTCTATGTAAACAGTAAAATAGTAGAACTCTGTTGTCCTGAAATTAAAGTATCATTAACCCAATAGCATCTTAAATGAGAACACAAAATGTAATCTTTGTGTGAAAAATTTAGATTGTTAAATGACTGACAAATACTTCTTGATTTATCTGATCTATTTTACTTTTATAAAATTCCTTGCCTACTTTCACCTGGCACTGGATTGTTTCTCTCCATTGTTTTGTAGAAAACCTGATGGTTGATCTATCAGAAGATGAAGATCAAAATTACTTCAGGTTTGCAGGTCTGGTACTGCCCACTCATTCTCTTAGAAGGACTAAGATTGATACATGAAAATTAAACTGTTCCTAGGTGGAAAAAATCAGAATGTAGTTACAGAGCTGTTTTTTTTTTTTTTTTTTTTTTTAAATTGCTTTTAAAACCTG
>VXAB01006142.1:30454-109306 GCA_013399175.1 Odontophorus gujanensis
TTTTTTTTTAAATTGCCACTTTTAAAACCTGTCATTTCTGATAGTGTTTTTTTTTTTTTTTCCTTTAAGAGAATGAGATTTTTTTGTTGTTGTTAGCATTAGAAAAACGCAGATAGTTACCCATAACACTCATCTGTTAATCTTTGTCTAGATGAGCCACATGGCTTTCACTAAAATATTGAACAATCTCATCAGTGTAGGACATAGCATGAACTATGCAGAGCTGCCTACTCATTTGCTCTTACCATAACAAATGGTTTTTATTTCCTTTCTAGCACACTCTAACTTTCCTTATGAGAAAAAATACTGCAGATGTTGGATGATGAAATCTCAGGCGCACTGCACTGATTCTCATTACTAAGAGTTAATTATACTGATGAGTTCCCAAATTAAGTACTTAAACAATGTTTTAGGAAGTGTAAGTACAATAAAACCAATTTTAATTTTACATTCATAATGGACTCCCTGCATTGACCTAAATGACATAAAACTAAGTTTAATGGGTTAAATTTGGCCAAACCCTTTTTTTTTTTCCTTCACTCATGTCACCTTTCCAGGAATAGTACATATTTTCAGAGTAATTTTATTTTGTTGTTTAATGGCACAAATAGAATTGCAGAGCGAGAATTTCTTGTTAGGTATATCAAAGTGGTTCTCTCACGTTCAAAATACCTTCAATCTAATGTCCACATAAATAAGCAAAAACTTTTCAGTAAAAATAAAGGCATAGTTATTTTGTCTTATTTGGTGTGCTGTACCTAAATGGGAAGTAGCTCTTCAGAAGATTCATCGTATCAGAGAATGTCATCTAATGTGATCTAGTTCTGCTTGTACATCTAAAAAATATAAGAAATGGATATGTACATATATTTACTTATATTATGACAGCTTCCATTTCTCCCATGTCATGTTTNTTATTTTAATTTAATTTAATTTAATTTATTTATTGTAATGGCTAGTACCAGATAAAAGTACTGAATTCTACATAGGGATGAGGTCACAACTTCCCCAAGGGTGGGTCACACGTATATTTTCCTTAGAAGACAGTAACTACCTGTACAGAGGTCACAGAATCATGGAATTGTGCGGGTTGAAAATGACCTCTGGACGTCATCTAGTCCATCTAGTCCTGAAGCAGGTTCCCCAGGAAAGCATCCAGGAAGGTTTTGAACGCCTCCAGCGAAAGACTCTCCTCTCAGACTTCTCCAGGCTGAACAGCCCCAGATCTCTCAGCCATTCCTCATACAAGAGATGTTAAATGCCTCTAATCATCTCTGTGATCCTCTGCTGGACTCTCTCCGTTAGCTTCAGTGTCTTTCTTTCTTGAACTGGAGAGTCCAGAACTGGACACAGTACTCTGGATGTAGCCTCACGTTAGCAGAGTAGAGGGGAGGATCATCTCCCTTGACTTGCTGGCCACACCCCAGGATACCATTGGCCGTTTTTGCCACAAGGGCATATTGCTGGCTCATGGCCTACTTGTCCACAAGGGTACCCATATCCTTCTTTGCAGATTTCCTTTCTAGTGGGTCAGTCTCTAACCTGTACTGATGCATGTGGTTATTCCTCCCCAGGTGTAGGACTCTGCATTTGCCCTTGTTAAACCTCATCAAGTTCCTCTCTGCCCAACTCTCCAGCCTATCCAGATCTTGCTGGATGGAAGTACAGACTTCTGGTGTGTCAACCACTCCTCCTAGTTTTGTATCACCAGCAAACTTCCCAAGAGAGCCCTCTATCCCTTCATCCAGATGGGTCATTCTTACAGTTAGATGGTTCCTAGCAAAGAATTGTAAAATTTCCTCTGGAGAAAAATGTGGTGACACTGGCAGTGCCTTCTGGCTGTGATAGCAGTCCATGAATCAAGACCAACTCTTCCTAACCATGACTTTTTGTGTCTTTACAGTGAAAATAGCAGGAAAAATATTATTTTGATAGAAAGAAATTAAATGGCATTAANTGTAAGTACAATAAAACCAATTTTAATTTTACATTCATAATGGACTCCCTGCATTGCCCTAAATGACATAAAACTAAGTTTAATGGGTTAAATTTGGCCAACCCTTTTTTTTTTTCCTTCACTCATGTCACCTTTCCAGGAATAGTACATATTTTCAGAGTAATTTTATTTTGTTGTTTAATGGCACAAATAGAATTGCAGAGCGAGAATTTCTTGTTAGGTATATCAAAGTGGTTCTCTCACGTTCAAAATACCTTCAATCTAATGTCCACATAAATAAGCAAAAACTTTTCAGTAAAAATAAAGGCATAGTTATTTTGTCTTATTTGGTGTGCTGTACCTAAATGGGAAGTAGCTCTTCAGAAGATTCATCGTATCAGAGAATGTCATCTAATGTGATCTAGTTCTGCTTGTACATCTAAAAAATATAAGAAATGGATATGTACATATATTTACTTATATTATGACAGCTTCCATTTCTCCCATGTCATGTTTTCAAGATAGAGTGACTCAGGGAATCAGCAGTACAGTTGCACTGATTTGAAATTTAGATTTTTAGGTTTTACGAGTTTTAGTGGAGGAAATAGATCCTGTGATTGATCTTCTCTTTCACTTCCTGAAGCTTCTCCAGTTCTTCTAGAGAAGATGCTTTATCAAAGTTTCCAAGACTTTTGATAAAACCATATAATAAGAAAAATACCACACTGTAGCTATTTTTCTAACAAAAAGAGAGCTGTCACTTTTGAGAAAGAAGAACCCATAGGCAAACACTTGCAAAACTCCCATTTTACTTTGTTCATAATGTTGTCTTTTTAAAACTGTGAAAGGCTTCCTAACAACAGCTAGATTTGTATGATTCATGTCTTTCTTTAATTTTACAACGGATTACTATTACACAGGAAGACAGATAAGAAACATGATTTCTTTGACAGGCAAAATAAATTGTATATTTTCTGTTGTTGTGAGTTTTAATAACTTTTCTGTTTGAATTGTTTTAATAACAAGTATTAATATGAAGGTATAAGAATGTCTTAATCAGTTTTAGTTTAAATCAGTTTTAGTTTTAATCAAGTTTATCAGTTTTGGGACTAAGTTTGGTTGAGAGAAGTAAAATTTGCTCCAGTCATGTTTCACTATCTTGTGAAAATTCATCCACATTACATCTGTACTATGGGCTTTAAACACCATTTAACATGGTCAGTGCTCTGTTGTGGTTGTTTTTTTGTTTGTTTNGCCTACTTGTCCACAAGGGTACCCATATCCTTCTTTGCAGATTTCCTTTCTAGTGGGTCAGTCTCTAACCTGTACTGATGCATGTGGTTATTCCTCCCCAGGTGTAGGACTCTGCATTTGCCCTTGTTAAACCTCATCAAGTTCCTCTCTGCCCACCTCTCCAGCCTATCCAGATCTTGCTGGATGGAAGTACAGACTTCTGGTGTGTCAACCACTCCTCCTAGTTTTGTATCACCAGCAAACTTCCCGAGAGAGCCCTCTATCCCTTCATCCAGATGGGTCATTCTTACAGTTAGATGGTTCCTAGCAAAGAATTGTAAAATTTCCTCTGGAGAAAAATGTGGTGACACTGGCAGTGCCTTCTGGCTGTGATAGCAGTCCATGAATCAAGACCAACTCTTCCTAACCATGACTTTTTGTGTCTTTACAGTGAAAATAGCAGGAAAAATATTATTTTGATAGAAAGAAATTAAATGGCATTAAGGCAATGGATTAACTATAGCTGTTTTGGCTTATCCGTAACTGTTTCAGAGCCACACATTTGTATACTTTAGTATTTCAGTCAGTTACTGTTTCAGAATCCTGAGATGGATATGTACAATCACCTCAGTGTACACAGCTTAGTGATACCATAATACTCTATTCTGTTTGTGCTGAATAAAAGTGACATAGAATGGACTCGATAAAAATATACAGATTTTTACTTTAAAGGACACACACCTTTACTTTGTCAGCTTACATATTTCTGCAAAAGCTGTTAAACTCTTGGAGAAGATCATTGAATGCTTGATTTTTAACTTATCTAATGACAGACAGGAATATACTTTCAATACCTAGGGACAAGTGTATTGAAGATAGCATTAACGAAGAACCTCTCATGAAATTTCATATTGTAGTTTCTTTCAGGATAGAAGTTGTATACTTATTATTAACATTTGAGCCATGGTCTAAAAGGTTTCTTTGCATTTTTCCTAATAAACAGTACATATTATTTTCATGTTCTTAAAACAAAATGTTTTGTTTTTTGTTTTTTGCTTATTTTTATATTAAATAAAACAACAAACATCAACCTTCAAGTTTCAGATATTTTTTGTTTGTTTGTTTGTTTGTTTTATTTTGGAGAATAGAGAACTAAGAATAGAAATTTTCATTGCAAGGATTGTGAAGAAAACCAGCATTTTAACAAAGTCATTGCTAACACTTTGAAAAGCCTTTCCTTTAATCAGATATTTAATACTGTAGGTATCAGAAAAGGATTGTGGTGATTTTTTAGCAGCATTGAAAATAGAAACAATGGCTTTCATAGTCTGTAGCAGTGGTACTTAACTGTCAATCTAACATAGCTACAAACCTATTAAGAACAGAAGACTTTTGTTTCTTCCTTTTTTAATATTTCAATTACTTTGCGATGTATTGCAACACAATAATTCACCTGCCTTTGGTACTGATGAATATATCATCTTACTATGATTCTGAAATTCTTCCTAATTCATAGAGAAAAACTAGAAGAGTTCTGAAGTCATAAAATCCTTTAATGACTTGGAACCTCATCCTCCGTCTCTTTTAATAACTGAGTATTGAATGTCCTCTTAAAACTGACTAGCTGTTTGAATTACAGGTTGCAGTGAGGTCTGGAATTTCACTGAGCAAAATTCATTTAAATAGGTATTAGCCTTTTCTTGTTTATGTAACTTTTTCCTCTATTTGTAATGTAGAAATGTAGAAATAACAAAGCAGCACAAATCTTTGTTGTTGCTGTTGTTGTTTTGTTTAGTTTTGTTTTTGCCTTCAGCAAGTGCATTATGGAATACCTCCACTGAAGTCGTAGACTTTTGTCTGAAGTTCTAGCCCATATGACTCTGTGAATGGCCATAGAAAAAAGGATGCCTGCGGCCATGGAGAACACAGTAAGGTCTATAAGTATGTAATAATTACATAAAAGAGAAAAAAAGTCAAAACATAATGTTGAGGGGGGTCAACTCGAAGTATCTTAAAGCTAAATCAAGACAGGAATTTCTTCTGAGTAAACAAAGTTGTTTCAAATTTTTTGTCATAAACAAACCAACCCAAATGAACGTTTAGATTATTGGAACGCAAAATACAAAAGGACTACAAGTAATGAATATCTGTTTTTAAATTTCCTCCAGCTTTTTTCTTGACTTGACAAATGCCTTCAGTAGAAGTAGTGTTAGTCTCCCAATAATCTTACCAGAGTATTTCAATCATTTTTTCAAGTAAATTAGGAAAAACAACCAGACAAAGCCGATGAAATCCCAACCATTCAAAACTCTCCAATTCTTTTTGGAACTGGAACCAAACAGAGGAACATATTACTCTTAAGTAGACAGTCCAAGAGATCTTTCAGCAGTAAAATCCACTAATGGAACTCCTGCAAAATCCGCAAATGATGTGATGCTAATTTAATAAAGGAAGAATATCTAACTACTGTGTGTTCAATTACACATAACAGTACTTTTCTTGTAGATACACATGTATAGTTGGATATTATTAGGTACATATGTGCTCTTGTCTTAGTTTCAGCTGGGATGGAATTGTTTCCTTGAGTGTCTGGTATGATGCCATGTTTTTGGTCCTAGGGGAAAAATTATGTTGGTAAACAGTGGTGTTTATAGTTGCTACTAAGCAATGTTGTACAGACCCAAGGCCATTCTCAAAGATGGGATCAAGGAACCTGGGAGGGAACAGAATTAGGACAACTGATTTAAACTGGCCAAAAGGATATTCCAATACCATATGACATCATGTGGAAGGAGTTTTTAAGGGTGTGGGAGTTCATTTCTCTCTTCCACTCTTTGAGGGGCTAGCTGAGCACTGGTTCTGAGTTCATGAGCAATTGCTAGTTTTAACTCTAATCGCAAGTTCTGCTTCTTTTTCCAATTCTCTTCCCAGTGCATCTGGGGAAATATGGAGTGAGTGAATGATTGTATGGTGATCAAATACCTGCTGGGTTAAACCACAACTATACACCACACTTATTGATGCTGGAGAGACAGAGTGGACAGAATGACTGCATACTGAACTTCTTCCATAGAGAAGCTCGGAATGTACTGTCTGAATCTAAATCTCTGGATCTTTTTACTTAACTGTATTTGCACAAATTCCTGAAAAAGTTGCTATCCTAAAATGTAAATAATTATGACATTTAGTTGTTTAGAGAACATAAAGATACAGTTATTTGAGGTTGGATAGGCTAAGGTAGGAACTGCAGATTTTTCTTCCCTGGGTCACTTCATATAAAGTAAGATCTTGAAAATCAAGCTAACAAACACAGTGTAGGAGTACAGCTGGCTGGAGCACAAGTGAAAAAGACGTAACTCCTAGCTTTGTGCTTAGGTAGATCAATTTCTATAAACTTTTTTTTAAATTATTTTTATTTTTTTAAAAGAGGTGGAAAAAGTAGTTTTTCATTACTGTGCACATTAATTCTGTCCTTTCTTTGTGCAGTATTTGATGAGCTGTAATTGTATTCTTGGCATTCACAATGAAGCACATTAATTTTGCTTTTAGGTCTTTTGAAATTCAGTAGAGAAATATGCAAATGGTTCAGGAGGTAGTATGTAATTCAGAAGAGGTGTTATATGGGATTCTTTTTTTTTCTAATAGAAATAATAGAAATTTCATTGTCTTCTCAGTACTGCTTTATTCATCATTATTAATCAAGAATCTCTTTCCTCCCCAAACTCCGAAATTCTATTTTTTTTTTTCAGATCCTAATGACATTCTAGCATTCCTAATGTGTGAGGGAGGGATTGATCGAGTTCCTTTTGTTATTCTTGTTATTTAACTGTATATGTAACTCACTGTTAAAATGGATTATACCCTTATGGATTTACTTAAAAATGAAACCATTCCACTGATATTAACTGAATGTCAGAAACATAGGGAGCAGACTAACTATGTTCTCACAACCTCTTTGTGAATAGATCTGTCAATAGACCCTGGCTATGTCAGGAGTATAGAATATGATCAAGTACATCTACAGAAATGTGATTTTTTGAAGTGACATGGCTTTCATTATAATCCTGGGAGGCAGGTTTGCTTGTCAAGATTTACAGCGTGAACTTTTTGCAGGCTGGGGAAAAAATCAGAACATAAAATTGTTTTTAATTTACACATACTGCTGAAGATTATGTATACTATATGCAAGCTATCTTCCTGGGTACCATCTACTTAAATTTGCAGAAGTACCCTCATACTCCTTTTTATGGCATACATGGATAAAGAAAACCCATGTAGAATGTCTCACTGATAATGCGATGGGCAAGATCCATATGTATGTATTTTGAGGGCTTAAAACACATAGAGGTTTGGATCATTTCTGTCTGTCCCTGATTTAATAAGAAATAATTGGAATTATACAGTGTCAGAGTTTAGATGGAGTCATGTGAATGAAGTTGAACTGGGGATAGGGATGGACAAATGGGGTAAATTCTCTCAGTTTTGGTTCCCCAGTCTTCTATTCATTTCAAATTACAATACCAATCAGAATCAGAACTTTTCTTTCATCCCTCTTTTGAATGGGATAGCATGTTGATGAGATGAGGAAAGACGTCCTATCAAAAAAACAACACAAACAATTTTGTCATTTGTTTGTGTCACCTTTGGAGCTTGAACATGCATTTATTCAAACTCTGTTCAATTTATTTTATCTTGATGACAATTCAAATTATGTTAAAGTCTGTTGCTTGCTGTTGATCCTCTGTGAACAGAAGATCAGGCCATGATTAAAGGCATTATCTTTAATTATGAAGCTTCTCACGTGAGCTTCTGGAAGCTTTTGACAGTATTACATGATCACAAGCACTGTCCTGACTGCCATTGCTTTGATTTTTCCAGCACATCTCTAAGGGATGTCTTTACAAGAATTATCTGGCAGCTGGAAAGAAAGAGCCCTCTTTGCACTCACTGGAAAACATCTCTCTAGAACTTGTGTGCTTCTCTCTTATGAAATCACCTTAGAAAAGAAAATAAATAAACGGTAGCAACTTAAAATGTTTATCACTAGGTATTTAATATCTCACAGCTTTCTACTCAGGAGCAAGCTATTACTAGTCAGCCCTACTGCAGAAAGTACAAAATAGAAACAACCACAGAAAGTTACTCTGAAGAAAACACTTCATGTTGCTGTCCAATGGGAACTTCTGTTCCGAAAGCTTTCAAAAGAATGGAGCAAATAAGGCCTGTGAGGTTCAAGCATAGGCATGTTAAACTTTAACTTACAGGCTATATGAGCCCCACTTGCAGTGTGTCCTCCCATTGCCCTACACTATAAAGGCAGTGGCCCTGCTGCAGGTGAGCTCTCATTGCCCAGAAGCAACAAAATAGGAATGTGCTAGTAATGCTGTCTGGGCTGAAACTATGGCACAAGGAACATGCTGTCTGGTGTAACGCAAGTTATGGCAAATAATTGTATGCGTTTTGATGCACTGGCTAAGCACAGTCCTGTGAACAGTGAAAAATATGCATCTATACGTACCATTTCGATAGAGGAATTTGAGAATGGATTTCAAGACTGACAAAAAAATCACCAATTTATGTTTGTGACTGTATTTTCAGTTGATGTAAATACATTTCCTTCAAACTTCCAAATGCAACATGTAGAGTTACAATTATATATTAAACTCAAAAGTTCGATCATTTTGCTTTACCAGATTTGTATAAGACCTCTATTATTGGAGAGAAATACCCTTTGCTTCACAGTCACGCCTTATTCATGTGACTACATTTTGGTGATACACACATTTGTGAACAACTATTTTGAGGGATGAAGTACATGAAGAGTAAAATTTTGTCAAACATCTCTGACAAACACTTTGAGAACTCACAAGGAATAGCAACTGCTGCCATCAAAACAGACCAACACATTAGTTTCAAAACAAGGTCAACTATCCACCAGTTTTATGTTTTTATTGCTCTTTTTTTTTTTTAATGTTTTAATAAAAATGTACAAAATTAACTTTTTTTTTCAGTTATATATTAATTATATTGTATATTTTATTAAGGCTGCTCTGAAAGTAATACCTCCTGCTTTATTACATTGACCCATTACATCAGAAGTGTCTGTTGGTGGTATGACAACTGAAGATGAATCTTCCCAAAAATATTCCACTACATTTTATTGCCATGTGACAGATGGTAGCAGGGGGGAATTCTGACAAAATGGCACCTGACATGGAAGTGCAGATGAAGCAAAGGTGTGGAATTGAATTCCTTCATGTGGAAAAAATGTAACCCATAAACATTCATCACACCTGATGAATGTCTATGGAGACTAAATAGTAATGAGTTCAGTGTGTGGTGTGTTTCAGCAGTGGTGACAGTGACTGTAGGTCACCTCTGCTGGTGCAGCTACTGATAAGCATGGCATGCAGGCTCTTGTTCATTGCTCGTGAAAATGCATAGCTAACAGTAAGTGCATATATTAAAAACTAGTGTTTTATAGATGAGAATTTGCTCTTTCAAATAGTGTTATTGTACTCTTCATACCTGTTGTAGTTTCCATGAAAATAAATAGCACACATTACTTTCAGAGTAACCTATGTATAAGCAGCCCAAGACAATTCCTTCTTGCTCAGTGCAGCCCAGACATTTCAAAAGGTTGAGCATCCATGTTCAAGTAACTATTTTTCATTAAGTTGCACTTAATATATTTTTATATTTTATCTGAGTCTTACATTGGCCCCAAAGGAGGACAAAATATTGTAGTTTTAAGTATGGTACAGAGTAATAGCTACTCTGCCACACTGAGCATGTAATGCATAGTGAAGGCTGCTACATAGCAAGGGAAAGGGATGAGAACAAAGATGTGTCTGCAGTATGCTAGCCAAGGAGAGAAGCAGTGGGTCTTTCCATTTGGAAGATGTTTTTTTTCTGTCATGTCGTCCAGGCTGTATGGCCTTGAACCACTTATTTTATTCCTATGTTCTCATTTTGAGTAGCTTTTATTTATGGCAAAAGTCTGGTACAGTTGTGCACTTGGGGATAGGTGTACATTTCCAATAAATTCTGCAAATTAGGTGTGTATGGGAAATACTGAGAAATTACTAATGTTTCTAAAAGGTTTTTAGTCTTAATGCTCTTTTAATCTGTTTCTGCTTCCAGATGAGGTTGTGCGAATGCTGTTTTTGGCAGTAAGAGAGGCCAAAGAGGTTTCTGACCTCAGTTATTTTTTTCCCATCCTCACAGTGAAGTTGTACAAAAATAACTGGTGTGAGGGCAGTATGGTAAACTGAACTGACTCAAATTTAGAAAGTATTGAAAAGTATTATTTTCATGCTGTGCATAGAGGGAAAGTGCGTTCATTATTCCAATGTCTACCTAGTTTATGTGGTATTTGAGGAGTACACAGTGAGCAATATAAGGCTGAGATTTCTCTAGGCTAGCTTTCTAGACGGAACATTAATAGAACCAGCACTTACATTTGTTGTTTATTTGTGCAAGTAATCTCTGCTATTTATCCTAGAACTGTTAATTAAAAGTGCACCAATACCTTCAGCCTTTCATAAAAACTACAAAAGAGTACCTTAAGCTTATGGTTTTGCATCCATTTTTTTGAAAACAAACAAACTTAATATAGTATATTTATTGGCTTATATTGTTTTATTTCTTCTTGATTCCTGTATGTAGTACCTATTCACATATATATACTGTCAAGTACATCAATTAGAAAAATTAGATCCTGGAGTTGTCCTGTAGCAAAAGACTAAAATGTAATTTGATACTTTGAGACTTGATTTTGCAAGAGTGTTGTAGTAGTTTGATAAAGGATCTGGGATGGAATTTTGGTGGACTGGCAAGACTTAAAAAGAAAACTGAATATTTATTTATTTTAGTGAATGCTAATGGAACTCCAGTTCTATGCAGTATCTGCATACACCTATATGTGTAGAAGGGTCTTCATAATGAGAAAGAGATGAACAAAGACTTCATGTTTGTTTGTTTCATTTTAATTTATGTAGAAGTGCCAAGTCAATAAAGCCAATATTCTGTCATCTTTCTAGTCATTTTCACAAATAGTTTTCTATTAAAACTATGGGTGGAAGGTACAGAATCATATTTTATATAAGTTTGAGTGATGTGGTCTAGTGGAAGATGTCCCTGATTATGACAGAGGGGCTGTATCTAGATGATATTTAAGGTTCCTTCCAACTTAAGCCGTTCTACAATTCTCTGACACAAGGAGGTGAGTCAACTACCATTTCACTGGTAATTGCCTTGAAAACCCTAGCAAAGGTGCTATTGCTGTAGCCATGGCATTCTGCAGTATTACAGTATCCAAAGTAGATCCTCTTTCATTTATATAATTTCCAAATATATTCCTTGTGTTTAATCTCCACTTTGTGGCTAGTATGACCAACCTGTGGGTGAGGACTGCTTCTACTGCAATTTCAGAAATTATCAAAATTCTCAGTGTGTGATAGTGCCTTTGTTGTCTGGGATTTTGCCTAGAAACAACAGAAAATTTTAACTGTGAGAAAAAAAAAATAATCTCATGTTTATAGACTACACCTTGAAAAAGTTGCATGAATGTTTCTTCTGTGTTCCAATCTGAAAGCAAATTACTCCCCCTCAACCCCAGACTATTTTGTGAATGCATTTGTTAGACAAAGGTAGTGAATTTAGGTGACTGGCTCTTGAATTTTGAGCATGTAAATTTATAATATGATTTGCAGAGAAATATGTTTTCTAGTTTAATGATACAGAACCATGTAAATGGATTACATGGCTTTTACACAATTCTGCATTTCAAGGTCAGTAAGACATTGATCAGATGAATGACATAGGTGAAGCACTCTGTTTCTTCTCCTGAAACAATTGTAAATGTACTTATTGTTCTTACAACTCTAAGTGCTTTTTTGTCTCTGAGGAGAAAGAGGCTTGTTTATACTGTGCAATTTGAAGCTTCCAACTAAGCCAGCCTTGACTCTTAATTTACACACCTGCACAATCCCTGCAGGGATGGAGGCAGGCAGACGTTCCTAGTTGCTCTCTGGGGATACTCGCCTCCTCTGTTGACTGAGCAAGGAGAGGTAGGGGGAATGGCACAGATCCCTTATACTTAGTTGTAAAGACATTCATATTTTCCCTTTTTGCCCAACCACACACACTGCTGAATGAAGCAAACTAACCTCCAAAAATTGAAAAGAAAAAAATAACAACAAACAACTAAAGAGTGTATAAGGTTACTTAAAAACAAAGGAAATAGCCATTTCAGAAAGCAGACAAAGTGCTGTGTGCATTTGTTGGAAACAGTAAAGCTCAAAGAGGAACAGTAGGGTGCTGAAAATAACAGCCTTGAAAACCATTCCGCTACTAGTGTATAAGCTGAAAGCCAAACAAAGCCAATTTTCTTATCTCAGCAGCATAAGCCTTGCAATGAAGGCTGTTCTCTTTTTTTAATTGTTGCCTGCATTCTCAGACAGCTTAGTGTTCTTGCACAGAAGAGTGTATTTGCTATCATAGCTGCATCCATAGCTAAGGGTGATGATGCACACCCTGCGCAGCCTAAAGGTAATGATGCACAATCAATGTTGCCTCTACTCTCTCACTGAGAGCAGGCTTCCTGTCAGTGCTCAGGATGTGCTTTTGAAGGAGACATCAGGAGAGTTTTATGCTTGAGAAAGTGCTTCATTTTTATTCAAATCTCCCATCTCATCAATTTTAACCTCTATGCCAGTTCGTCTATGATCTCTGAATCAAGAGACTTGTTGGTGGGATTTTTGTTGATAAGACTGAAAGAAAGCCGTCTGATTCTAGAAATAGAAATCCAGACCCTGAAAATGTAAATGTTTGAGTTCAATTTCAAGGGGACGAAAAATAGAATAAAATAAAATAACACAAAAAACCCCACTCGCACTGCTTACCTGGAAATAAAAATGCAGTGTTTCACTTAGTATTTGTGAAAAGCAGGTAAAAAATTGACTGTCTGAGAAAAACTACAGTTACTTTATCCCCATTTCATACACATATGAATATGTATATCTTCAATAACATTTTGTTGCTAATTTGCATAATATTCCCATGAACGATCTAGGCTAACTCATTTAAATATAAGCAGTAAATTTTTCTTTTTTTTTTTTTTTCTTTAAAGTATGAGTTTCAATAGAGTAGAGTAAGGATACAAAATAGGATGTTCCCAGATTTTTCTCCTGGTAGAAGTACACTTCAATATTTTCATCAATTACTAATTTGGCAAAATTATGAATACTCATATAATGTTCAAAGGGCATTGTAATGGACTGGACAGTAAATGTGATGACTAAAATTAGAATTTGGAAGTGTTATCAAATTGGAAAAAATACTCCAGAATTATGCATGTGAAACGTGCACAGAAATCTGTTGTGTAAACATAGAATCTGCAGGAGGTAGTTTAGTAAAAATGTAGGAGGCAGTGTGGATCACAAGTTGAATGTGAACTAATAGAGTAATATGTTTATCAAAATGGCAGAGGTAAATGAAATTAAAGTTTGAAAAATATTAGATAACTTCTAAATATTGGTAGCACCTTAGAGGGGATATAATGACAATCTTTAGTTAAAAAGGCTACCTCAGTCAAGAAGGAAAAGCAGAAAAAATTATCACAACATAGGAAACACAATAAAAAAGAAAAGACAGACATGAGATTGTTCTAATAAACTGAAAAAAAAAGTCCTAGGAAGAGACTTAAGTCTTAAAAAGTGTAAAGAATACCTATAAGGCGAAAGAACTATTCATCTTAATGTTTAAAGGACAAGAAATAATGGGCTTAGGCTACAGAAAAGAGTACAAACATTAGGAAAATCCTAATTTTAAGTGTATTAAATCTGAACAAATTGGAAAGTACTGGGTTATCAACACAGGAGGATTTGAAGAATATCCATGACAAACATCCATCAGGTAGGTACTGGATCATGGAAGAACCAGATGTCCTATTAAGGTCTTTTCCATCTCCATCTTCTGTGCATCATGCTGTCCACAGTGGAGGAATGGGAATGACTACATAGTATGGGTGGTACAGGAAAAACAGTATAAACTGCAAAAACACTTGTTCATTGTTCTTGTGCTGTTCTTGTTTCTTGGACATGTTTAACTAATACAGAAGATTTTCATTACTCTTTAATTTTTACTAATTGTGCAGAGAAATATGCCCTAGAATTGTTATTTAACTTAATGTGAGAAACAAAGTTAATTTTATAATATTTTCATACATTTTATATAATTGAGGGACTTTCCTTGGGGAGTTTCTTAACAAAATTTACTTAACCTGAGAATTTCCTTATCAAGGGTTTTATCTAACAGGTATCAGAACCACAGTCTTAACACTTTCTGGTGTTTTTTGTTTGTTTGTTTGTTTGTTTGTTTGTTTTGCTTTTCTTCTGTCCTTTTTTCAAACTAGCTCCTACAAACACAATACACTTCCAAGTCTTGATTTTTCACGTTTATCATTTTTGTTGTTTTGAATCTCCATACTGCTTTCTTTTTCTTTCTTTCTCTGAGCAGTTGGCTGCAGAAACTGTAAAAAAAAAAATAAAAAAATATTTGGGGAAAATTTTAGGAAAATTGGAATGCCCATGCAAATACAGTAACACAGAAAACTTTTTATGCTATTTGATCAAAATTAAACTGCTATTGGAGACAATGTATTCAAATATCCTTGCTGAAGCTTTTGTACCCAACTGTTGTTGCTTCTGTCATTCCATTTAACATTTACATCTTTGTCAAGCATATCGTAATGATGATCACTTACCACACGTTAAATATCTCAAGGGCATGCTGTTTTTCAAGGCAGCAAGCTGTTTGACTGGCTCCACTGATTGTCAAACCATAGTTTGCAGCAAGTAATAATAATGTGAAATTCTTTCCTCTTTGATAAGTCCTACAAAGCATGAATAATTTTGAAACATCTTTTGTCGCTACTTTGGATGTACGTGCAAACCTTTAAATCTTGCTGGAAGTGAAGTTAAGCAATGTTGAGAATGACAAATATCTCACTGAAAATTTAGATTTCTTTTTGTTGTTGCTGTTGTTCTGTGCTTTATTGGTTATTTCCTGTTTCTCTCTGATACGATTAGAGGTTCTGTTGCTCAAAAATTACCCTGCACTATTCAGTATGGAGGCTTTGGGGAAATATGGGAGCGTAGCAGGCCCTGTCCATGTTGTTCTTTACCATATAGGTTGCAAAGAAATTGGGGAAGCAGTCAGAATAGAATGGGAAGACTCCTCTAGCTCTATCTGGAAGATGCATCAAAAAATAATGCCTTTATAGAACACCTTGCTTTTAAACAATAGAATGAAGACAAAATCTCCTGTCTGTTAGATTTCTTCTAGTGTTGAAATTGCCATCTCAGCAAGCTAGATGCTGACATGATAAACTGGATAGAAATCCAGATGTAAAGCAACTTTCTCTATTACATTAGGTCAAACCTGTAGATATAGTGGGACACTAAGGTCCAAAGGTAATAAAGTGAAAACTTCCCACTATTTCTGGAATCACAGCATTGTAGGATGTCACCAAACGATTGTGCATAGTTTGAAAGAAGGGCTTGTATTTTAGATCCATGAACTGTTTGTTATCAAGCTGTACTATTTGTTTGACCAAAACAGCAGCTAAACAAATTATTTCTATATTTACCTGAACACCAGGGCTCACTGAATTTTTTTCTACTGTTTTTGGAGAACAAACCATGTTTCTTTACTTGTTCAAACTGCTTTGGATTGCTTGCTAGGTGTAAGTTAATCTTGACCATTACTGAGCTAACAAAGGTTTATAAAAGCTGAAATTTCCAAACAGTATCAGAAAAGTCTTATAATAGTTGTTCTCTGTATTCATTTTACCAAATCTATATTGCTCCTCTGTAACTTGAATACTTGTTTAATTCTGTTTTCATCTTCACTGTTATTGCAAATGCCATTGCACCTGAACATACCTCTCACAGCTCTGTGACAACATATTTCATCAATTTTTAATATTTTTCTTTAAATACTATTGCAACTCATCAAAAATCCTCAAGTTCTTGCCTTTCTGCAGATTACACACTATAACCTGCTTTTTAATGGCTGAACAACATACTTTCATCCTCACCTATTCTGTTTCTCTATGTAGTGACTTATTTGCTTAAAAAATTGCATTTATTTACAAAATGAGGCCATTTTTTGTTGACTACTTTCTTCTCTAAGAATTCAATTTAAACTATGTCAGACTGACTCTCTCAGTTGATTTATTGATCAAAAATAAGAAAAGAACTACTGCTCCACTGATTTACATTTTTTCATTTTGACATGTTTGTTTAAACAGTTATAATGAAATATTAGTGTAGCTCATGTATGTACATTTGAAATTGTTTTAAGAAGCAATAGAAATGCAAAATAGATGCTTCTGAGGTCAGATATAAATTCTCTAAAGTGTTAAGTATGGTTAATTGTGTTGAAAAGTGAATGAGTGTATCAACATCAATAAAGCAGGAAGTATGAAATTTTTATTTAAGGTCATAATTTAAATAAGTCATTTTAAGTAAGCATATACACTATGTTCAGGAAAAAAAACAACAAAACAAAGCAAACAAAACCACAGAATGCCTATGACTATTATTGTAGAATCTTTTCAGTTGGAAGGGACTCTAAGAAGACATCCAGTCCAAATCTCCAACTATGAAAAGGTTGATTCCCTAATTCTATGTGGTTGGTCCAGTTTAGTATAAATTCAAGGGCAGTTATTATCTTAAGACAGAGACATCCAAAAGCTATTACACCTTTCTTGGTCTCCCTGGAGTAGACTTTTTAGGGGTTAATTTAAATATCTGTCATTTCATATATTAGAAAATATAAGCCTTCTGCTGAATTGACTTACTACAGAATTATTGTACAAGACATCAGAGAAACAGAAACCTTACGGAAATAAAACGCAAAAAGAACAAGCTCTATGAGGAAAACTTGCACACACACAAAAAAGCAAAGCCTTTCTAACTGAAGTACAGTTACTATTACTTGAAAATTAAGTCTGATTTATTTTAGAAATGGAAGCAGAAAAATATCCATAAATGATTTGTGGTCCTGAGTAATCACTCATTTTGATTAATTACATAAATATTTCCTGGCTGCTGAAGAAATTTGGAGGCTGTAATTTTCCATAGGATAGTATTAATTTTTCTGTCTCAGTGCAATTTAATAGTCAGAGTAACTTACAGGATGCTTAAATGTGTATGTAGTTCATAGATTATATTTTGGAGAAATCTTTACTTGAAATTTCTCCTGTTCTTCATTTAACATTTTTCTTTATGGTATTGAAAAATATCACATTACATTTTTCTTATGCTTTTGAATGTAATACACCAGCATCATTTATTAATATTTATTTTCATATAACTGAGTGAACTCACAAAAGACCAATTAATCGTGTAGGAGGAAGACTGTTACTCTGTAGGCTGCATTCAGACTAAAAGAAATCCTTTGCCCTGCAAACATAACAAAATTCTTGGTTATATATGGTGTCTGAGAAATCTGACTCTTGGATACATACCATGTTGCTGTCAGCGGCAGAATCCACTTGAGCATGTGTGTATGTCTGAATACAGGGCTTATTAACATATTTTCTGAGGACTGAAAGAGATACAGAATCCCTAGCTTGTGGTTGCCATATCTGTTTTTAGGATGTGAATTTCCCATTCCACAGTCTGTTCTCTCCTACAGTCTGTGGCTGCTCTGGAGCTGATTATTTTTTTGCCAGTTTTGGTTATACTGGATGGATTTCTTGTTGTTTGCTCAAAAAAGGATTAAGAAAATATAGATGAAAAAGTAGCTGATTCAATGATTTTTGTGTATAAATGTTTTACAAAGTTTTCTGGTATTTCTCAGGCCTTGAAAAGTTTGATAAAGAACTCTGTTCATGAATTTGATGCTTTGGACTGTTTGGTGGAAAATCAGAATCTGTAGAAAAAAGAATCAAAGGATGCATCACATCTTCTGGCCCTCTCTCAAAGTGAGCTTAGAAGTGAAGCTACTTAACTGGCTGCCTGTGCAAGTAACTGTTCAGGAGGAAATAATTGAACCTTGGAAATATTTTAAGTGGTCTTTGATAATGAAAGCCAAAGTTTTTTCCTAAATGGACTTTTATATTGTATATTCTTCTAATTCTCACTGTGAGACTCTCTCTCTCTCTCTCTCTCCCTCTCTCAGAGTATTACATACTGTGAATTCACATTAGATAAAAATAAGTTTCAAAATTTGGACCTCTTGTATCCAATCAGAAAAAGATTGAATACTGCATATGAATACAGCTTTACAGTCTTTCAGCTTACACTTAGAGATTAATGAATATAGTGTGCTGGTGTATCTTATTGGATACATCTCCAAATAATAACAGAAAATGAGGTTATCATTCCATATGATGGTAACAAGCTGCAATGTACAGAAAGCACTTAAAAGGAGTGGTCATAAAAAAATTTAATTTAAGACCAAAAAGCTGTAGTTTGTTCCTCCTCACCAATTTATCCTGCAGTCTGTTTTAATTGTTCTGCGATGATCTTTGAAATTATAGCTGCCATGATGATATCAAATGAGCAGAAGTACTTGATATACCAATCCATTGAGGACACAGAGGACATTGACCTTTTTGATGTAAACTCATGTTCCATTTCAATCAAATATACTGTCACACCATCCGCACATTTAAAACTACTAAATAGAAAGTCAACACAAACATGTATGACAGACAATTAAACCACCCTGCAGGGCCTACTCATACTGGTGCAGAAGTAGATGAAAATCATCAAGTGATAATATGATTCACGTGTTCATAATATATCTACAGGAAAAGTGAAATTGTAGAAAGTCAGTGTCTGTATACTGTTGTCTCAGCTGGACAAATGCACTTAAGGTCTTCTCATAAAAATAACCAGTTTTAAATGAAAACCATAGATACTGTGTAAATGGGTATGGAATTTAGAAGAGCAGAGTCACTTTCCAGCAGCATCACTTTTCCTACCTAAAGGAATCTAAAAACTACCAGCAGAAAGGCTTGCTGTCTTAGACAAGTGGTTCTGTAGATAATTTTAACTAATAATATAACACAAAGAGCATTAGGAAGTCAGCTCTAGAAGGGAAAATAAAATAACAGACAAACACAAAATAACATCTGCTAGAACAAGTATATTTTAGCGAGGTACAATCCTGTTATTATGCCAGATTTAAATAGCTCTGTTAGAAATATTTTAATTTTGAATTAGAAAACTTCCAATGCACCCAAGGTAAACAGAGTTGTTCAAAGTGCAAGTAACCCTATTAGAAAAACTATACAAGAAGTTGAAGTGGTGATGAGAATAGAATATATTATAACTGACACAGGATGTTGTTCTTATTTATGGTTTATTTCTCAACTTCTAGTGACCATGCTACATATATATATATATATATAATTTTTGTGGTGAAATTTCAACTGACAGCCTATTTTAAGGGTATGCATTTTAGAATACAGCTAGCAAAATTGGTTTTGCCATTAGCTTACTTATTTGTGGCAACACTGAGAAGAATCTAATGCAAATCTTTATTCAGAGTAAGATGAACCCCGTCACCCTTTAAAATTTTTCCCATCTCTCTTCTTTCTTGGATATCTATAAGAGAGAGGGCAAAAACCAACAACCAAATGAACAAAAAGCTGTGCAACTGCAGTGACATTGTGTATGCTATTTAGGAAAAAGAGTTAAAAATGCCATTATTATTAAGAAAGGATTTTACTCTACAAGACAGTTTACTGGTGTAGGAAAATAATATGTAAGTTTTTATTTTTATTTTTTTTAATGTATGAAATTGGCAGCCATTTCTTAGGTAAATGGTGTATTCCAGTTTCCAGTGACCCATTGGATTGGTTACTGCTAATGACCAATATACATAACAAATGTTTTTTTAGAATCTTATAATAGAAATTGAGAGCTAAGATCACAGAATCACAGAATTGTAGAGATTGGAAGGGACCTCTAGAGATCATCGATTCCAACCCCCCTGCCAAAGAAGGATCCGTAGCCCAGGTTGCACCGGTAGGCGTCCAAACAGCTCTTGAACATCTCCAGAGAAGGAGATTCCACCACCTCTCTGTGCAGCCTGTGCCAGTGCTCCATCACAGCACTGTGAAGAAGTTCCCATGCACATTTGTGATGTACTTCCTACTTCCTATGCATCAGTTTGTGGCCATTTCCCCTCATCCTATCACCATACACTGCTGAGAAGAGTCCAGCCTTATCCCTTTGCCTCCTTCTCCTTAGATATTCATAGATGTGGATCAGATCCCCTCTGACTCTTCTTTTTTCAAGGCTGAACAGACTTAGGTCTCTCAGGCTTTCCTCATGAGAGAGGTACTCCAGACCCTTTATCATCTTTGTAGCCCTCCACTGGACTTTTTCAAGGAGATCCTTGTCTTTGTACCAGGACAGATAGATTTCTGACATGGCTACTGATATATAGAATAATTCTCAAAGAGAGAGAATCACAAATTTATAATCAACAGAAGAACAAGTCTTTGAATCCCTATTTAGTTTCCATCCCAGATAAACTGAACATTTGAGATGTGCATCTGAGACTTATTTTCACCCGCTTAGACTTCACTCTCTGGGTATCTTTGTTTCTTGATTTGGTATTCTATCTTAGTCTTTCATGAGTATTAGTTCATATTACCAAGTCAACACCTGGTTTGGCACAACTATTTGCCTTTGAAGAAAAGCAGACCTATTGTTCTGCAAGACAATGTACATAAAGATAGAAATATATTGACATGTATGCACTCTACAGTCCAGATTGCTCTAACCAGTTCCACATTCACCTTATTCTGCTCTATCCCTCCTCCTTTTCCAGCTACAATTCTATGCTCCTTATATTTCTCAGGACTGGCCAACATAGAAAGCTTGTTTTTCAGTTTGTATATATTACTTGGAATCAACTGAAGCAGAAAAGTAAATACTGGTAAAACAATAAGGAGAAGAGAAGAGAGAAGACTATTAGAAATAGAAGGAAGTAATACAGGAATGAGAAAGGCGTCTTCAATATTTTCCACCTGAGATTCAAAGCCCAAACTCAGACTTACACGTTAACACCAGGCAGTACTTTACCAGTTCCTGTGCTTGATGTAGGTTAAAGCTCTTGACAGTACAGGTGGTGTGAGACCTCTCATCAGCTTTGAATGCTTCTGGGAGTAGATATAGTGGATAGCCAGAGTCAGCCTGCCTTTAGGTCCCTATCACATTTCCAAAAGAGAAGAGTTTGGGCAGTTTTATCTGCGCCCATGCTCATGCAGAACTGATATAGTGTAATTCTGTGGATGATCATAGGGGTGGTTTGAGGAGGAGTATAACATGTCCCCTTAGCTCACAAGCATCTGATAATCTGCTGCTTACCCAGCTGTCCAGGTGCTATGTAAATGCAATCCTACAATAGTAGTTCCATGTCACTTAAAACCTTGACTCAGATTTTCTCTGAGTCAGCAGTGACTGCTGGAGATGGACAGCCACCTACTCATGGTGTCTTCACAGTATCTGAAAATACATCAAGAGAATGGCTGAACTAGTCCTTTTATCTCTCATGATGAAATCTGTATTATCATTCTATTTGTATTATCGCAGGGCTTCAAGTCTGAATCAGAAGCTGGACTTTTTAGTCTGTTACATGTATTTGCATTGAAATATAGTCCTTTGTCATATTGTCTTAGGTAAGTATAATTCTAGAATTAAATAAGTAATAATTTGACCTGTAATAAGTAAAATACTTTGGTTGTAGAAGCTTTATAGGATGAATCTGAGTATTTATGAGTTTTGGGTACAATTTAATCTGCTTTTTTTTTTTTTTTCTGGAAAGAGAATTTATTTAAAAAACAACAAAAATTGAAGTCTTTGTTGAAGTGTGTTTCTGTATGTATAAAGCTTAAAGCATTTGAGAGCCTGCTTTTGTTTAACTGTTTGTAATATTAACTTTAAAGGTATCACAATGTTACATGGGCCAGGTATTATTTTATTTTTATTATTTTATTTTTATTATTTTATTTTTATTATCTCCCAGGGTTTATTTGGTATTTGTAACAGGGTTTTTTTGTTTGTTTGTTTTTTTCCCCTTTGCATTTGATGATGGCATAGGTTTTATGAAGAAATATTTCTTTTTTGAGGTTTTATCATCCAACTTTACTTTCTCTGACATTTCTCACTCCACCTACTGTAGTCAGCATCCCTTCTCCTGCTGGTACAAGCTGTTGTCCCAGTCTGCTTCAGACTTTTCATTTCTGAGTATTGCTGTTTATTCCAAGTCTTTTTTATAATCTTGTGAGTGGATGTGATCGTGATTGTTTTTTCTGCCCTGCAAATTTTCCATTTCTTTTTCTTTTTACTTCTATTTGTATCCTCCTTTTGTTGCAAAGTAGATTGCATTCCTGATGTTACTGATTTTTGTGAGGGGTTTTATGCTGTTCATTTTCTCATCAAATCCCAACTTGGTTGCAGTTTCCTGGTAGGTTGCCTGCGCTGACATATCACTCAGCAGCAGTTTCTTTTTCTGCTTCCTGCATTGTTATTTTTGTCTCCTGCCATTCTAATCATTATCATTTTTTTATGGAAACACCTAGCAACTCATTCATGTAATTTTCTTCACTTCATCCCTGTCCCACACACCTGCCACATTTGATTTGCTCTGCTGTATATTTGGCTCCTCACATGGAAATAAGATTTTACCTACATTGTGTAGGTTTCTTCTCTCTTTTTCTCTAACACCTTATTTATTTTTTTATTTTTATTTTTATTTTTAATCTAGTGTGGCCTATTTCAGCCACATCTGAGAGAGCTATTTATCCAGGAGATTTTCATTTTCAACTTTTCTGTGAAAAATAGCAGCAGTGAAAAGGAGCACAACTGTAAAGCACTTTTATGCTTGTTACTGGGCAAAAGAGAATCTGTGTTGCAGAGAATACTTTAAAAGTGCTTTAAAGAGAGGTGTTTTTTGTTGGAGCTTGCAGTTCCAATACATCCAGGTGAATGAAACCATATTAGTTTGCACTTGCTTTATTTGCAATATATATAGCTCTAAGAGAATGCACATTTTAAGAAGTTTCACGTATCTATTTTTCTCTGTAGCCAGTATATATGAAACTTACAATTGCAATGGAAGATCCATCAGGTTACAACCTATTTTAGTTATAATGGAGACTCATTTGTTTGACAACCTTGTATTTCTACCTCTAATTGTACAAGTACTCTGGGAGTTGCTTTTGAGAACCTTTTTCTTTCTCCATTTTTGGCTTTGCAAGCTACTGTTGGACAATTTCCTGCTATTGTATAAATAAATTATGCCTGTACTTAAGTGTTCTGTATGACTTATTTAGTTTTCATATTTTGAAAAGCTGTTATTTGAATGGAGTCTCTCTTTGAGTCTGTCTTTCTTGCCAGGGGTTATTCTACTCTTGATGAAAATGCATAGCATGGAAAAAGCTAAAGCAGCAAGCTAGAATTCCTGTAATCCTTTTAGTTTTGCCATTTCACAGGCAATTAAGTTTTTCAGGGGTAAAATAAGTTTACAGTTCAGCTGTAGCTATATCATGTTTCTTTCCTGGAATATACTAAGGACAGGCTGTCATTTAAATATAGATTTCCTGATGTGAAGGATGAATGTTATGTAGGTAACAATGTCTACTTGAGCTGCTGCATTTCTGATTCTCAGAGCTCTTCAGAGCAGGCCTGTTACTCTGAGAGTTTCAAATTGGTAATTCTTATTTTTGTTTTGTTCCAACCAGATGTAATTCCCTTCATCATCCATTATTTTCAGTATTCATTTTCTACCCAGAAGCACTAATATCTGAACTGGAGCCAGTTGGATTCACTTCATCAAAAGTAAACAAAAGGAAACAGAGTAATGCTGTGCTATGAAAGACCTGTACAAGACAAGGCTATTGAAAATGATGGAGATGATGGCTGAGGGGTCATAGTACTTATTTCTACAGATTGCTGTTACTTAACACTGATGTTTTTAGATGCTTTTGTTTGTCCATTTTCTTTCTCCTCTGGGTTAATACTAAATGAATAGAGCTTTCTCACTTGACATTTCAGGCAAGAGCTAACAGTTCAATATGGCACCTGTGGTAGCACATTATGTTGTCGCTCCCTGCCTCTAACAGTCCATACCTCTAGTCATGGCCCAGTCACAGTGCTTCCTTTAATTGCTTTCCTTAGCATTGCACCTGTAGCAATAAGGCATTTTCTGCTTTGTGAGTTGTCAAAAAAATATCATAAGATTTCCTTGCCTCAGATACTTTCTGAAACCGGAGCAGCAACTGAATATATTCTTCAAAACGATTGTGCGAGAGAAAGGGATAAAAATGTACTGAGTGATATGTGCCTTATCTACCTTTTCTATCACTTCTCAATGTAACCAAAAGAGTTAATTTCCCCTTTGCTCCTTTCTCTCCCAGTGCACAATCCTGAATAACTGAACATAACTATAGTTAGACCGTCTTTCCTTAGCAAATGAATTAAAATGGAAATAAAAGAAAGGAAATGGACTTCCATTCCATTTCTAACACAGTCTGAAGGAACATAGAGGAGGAGATCCAGGTATGAATTATCTACAGTCAGTTAAACACTCAAGAAAAGACTAAAGAATATAATCTGCTGTGAAAAACTTTTGAAGGTTTGCACTGAGCCTAGTTGCAATTTTATGAACCTGTTCTATCTAGATGAGCTGAGTCATCATTGTTATAATCCTGAAAAAAGAGAAATTATGATAAAGATAGGTCTTAATAGGATAGTGAGAGTTCTTTTTATGACAGGATCTGAAAACTCTGTTTCTGTAGCCAGTCAAAATAAAGTTCTGAAGTTAAATTGCTTGTAATACATACACCTACAATAAAAATTTGAATTTGAGTGGCATAAACATGCAATAGAAGCTTTGCCATTATAGGAGAGAAGTTCTTTTAATTTGTCATGCAAATCCCAGAAGCCCTATAATGAACATAGAGGGGAGTATAGAATAATCACGTAACTAAAAAATTACTGTGGAGGAAGTTATTCTACGAACTGAACAAGCAGGATTAATGTAAAATTGCTGTATATTGCAAAAGGGCATAAGAAAGAAAATGATGAAGTGTTTACTTCAGAGATTCTAGCAGGAGGCCAGAAATAAAATCTGTGCAGTGAATCTCTGGAGCAGGAATCTTGTCTATACCCCCATTGTGGATTTGTAGGCCTGAAGACGCTGTGATTATTTCAAGGATGTCCTAAAACATCTAGTTCAGTTTCAGATACCCAACGATAAAAGGACAGCTTTCCATTTGATTGACCCTATGTTGACTTCTGTTGTCTCTTTCGTAGCATATCACCTGCTGGAAACTTGTGAAAACTTTTCCTATAAAAGTGAAAAATGGGTTGTTTTGGGGATTTTTTTTTTTATGTTTTAGGCAGTGAGCTACACTAGCAAGCTTTTTTTTAATATGGTAAATAAAAATTTCTGTCCAGAACAAATTATTACATGAATATATTCATATTTCTATTCTTTTCAATATTCCAGTCTTACCAAATAGCATGTTAAGAGACCTAGTAGGTACAATTACCTCTGTTTGTCGTTTTTTTTCCCAGTCGTTGGTTAGCTACAACTAAGTCCTTGTTTATTCCCTGATTCACTGTCAGCCCCCATATATTGTCAACCCAAAAATAGATTTTGCCGCATAATCGCCTCATCAGCAGAACTGCTGAGATGGGCAGTCATGCTGGACCAGTCCTTCATGCTTGAAGGCTGCTTCTATGCAAATTACCACACATATGTAGTATACCAAGAACTAAGAACACCTGCCCAACTAAACCACAAGCATGAGTTAGCTAGTACTGGGGATCATCAAGGGAAGTAGTGCTTTGGAGTGCTGAGCAGCAATACAGGCATGAAGACTCAATGCAGGAGTTCAGTTGAACATTATAGACACACTGAACAAATTTGAGGAAATCATTTTTACCCTATGCTGTGACAGTTTTCCTGTTTAGGCGCTAACATAAGTTATGCTCACAGTGCTGCAATAACTTTCCCCTAGCTGCAAATAATACTTGGCTGGTCAAGTGGAAGAAATCCAGAGCACTGAGGAGGTCAAAGGTAAGGCAAATTCTTTCATGCTCTCCCATCAACTGTACTAGATGTGCTGTGAAATACTTGTACATTGTGTCTAGGTGTTAATCTCTGTTCAGTTTGTGTCAGAAAAAAGGTAGGTAAAATTTAAGTGAATCCTAAGTGCTATGACACCTGAATGAAATGAGTATTGGTGGTTTCACAGCAGAAATGCACATGAGGGAGAATTCCTTTGGTAAATGCAAAGCCACATGAAGCTATCTATTCTTGCACAGAAGGACAGGATATAAGTGAGAATGAGCATGCATGGGGATAACTGTTCTTGAGAAACTTATTGTGATGTCTAATATCTATAATTGTAGTTCAAATATTTGACTTATAATTGTAACTTAAAATAACATTAACAAGTGCTTTAAACTAAGGGGCTGATATGATTGGTTTATAATGTTTTTCCTTAACGCATTAACAATCACAGTGCATAGCACATTAGTATAGGAGAACCGTTAGTATGCATTTTGACTTTGCAAAATTCTTTCTAAGGCCTTATTGGTGTGAACTTCCATTCAAATACTCAAATATTGTTAGAATAGTATTTGAAGTAGTCTGACAGAACTAAGGATGACTAGTTGAGACAGTGTAGTGCACTAAGACATACAAATTTCTGAGTACTACTGAGTATGAAATTGATTTGGGAATAAAAAATTTCTCATATTGTTCAGAAGCTTGGTGTTGACTGTGAAAACATATTTCCCAGTGCACTAAAATCAGCACTGACAACATTTTTTGTTACAGTCAAGTAAAATTTTCTAACATTTCTTCCCCATCTGCCCTCAGTGTAAGAAGAAACCAGATCCAATTTATCTTGTCAAAAAAGATTGTGGCCAGATCAATCTAACATCATTTATGTTCAGGAACTGACGAATATAAACAAGCATTTATACTAGTGTCACTGATCTGTTTGAAAGCGGACTGAACATCTGTTACTGTTTGGCAGAGAGACACAGAATGTACAGATTTTTAAAGCCTTGTAAAATGTTTTCATATTTATGTAATGACTGACATTTCATTGCAATTACTAACCTGATTAAAATTAGTTACCAGAGGTGGAAGGATCAGAGAATTTAAGAGAGAGGAACATCTGGTAGTTTTTTGGAGATCCAACAGCCTTTTAAACAAGACCTAGACTTTGAATTCTTTTCAAGTTTATTTTTGGCCCCAAACCCAGAGAGGATAGTAATGGGCTGAAAGGAACACACTGTACTGCAGTGAAACATATCCCAGAGGTGGCTTTGTGATGGGTCTCTAGCCAGTTTCACTGAATCAAGTATTTTCCTCAAAGACAGAAAGGAGAGAGAATAAGATGCTTCTTTTCTTAGTAATAAACACTATAATGTCCAGAACACTTCTAAGCTTCTTATTAAAGAACTCCTAAAACATTCTTTTTCACAAATAATAGTTATTTTGCAGTTGTAATTAGAATGGAATAAGACTTCTGAAAACACTCTTTAGAAGTACTGAAGGAAGGAAACACATTCAGAAAAATATAGTTCACTGTTGTTCAGAAAAGTAAAGTTTTGCAATGGTGGACAATAAATAATAGACATTTTTGAATGTTAGAACATTATGTTTAGTTTTCATTTATTTAGATTTGAGATATGTCAGTCTTTGAAATGCACACTAAAACTTTCATCTAATTAGATGCTAACTTCACATCAAAATCTATGGGCACATCTGCACTGTACAGTATGGCACAAAGTACACATCCCCAAGCCAATGTCGAATGAACTATCAACAGAGCAGTACAGTCACCTCATTTTCCTCAGCCAATTTGTTGTTTGCCTGGAAGCAAGTGTTGGAGCTTGGGATTGGAACTTGAATCATTAGCAATATTTTATAATGTTTCATGGATGACAGTGCAGTTTGCTTGGAGGCAGGTTGAAGATATCCTGCAAGATGATCTTCAATGCCCAGAGCTTCCCTGTGGAGCCTGTAGCAGAGTTGCTTTCCCTTCTCTGAGATTAACTGGTTAATCAACACTCTCAACTTTGGTAACACAGCAGCACTGGGTCTCTTGTTAGTGGTGGTGTGAGGTAAGCAGTACTGCTAGGTTGTTTGAGAACTGAATTTATAAAACTTGGGCTAAGGATCTTGTTTCTCACTTTACTTAAGCTAGAGCTGTTATAGTCCAAAGTGTGGAAATAGCGATAGGACAGCTGGCACCTCTCTTGTAAGGTAAAGCACTAGGTAGAAGAAAAAGAAAGAAATTGATGGTGTGTTAAAAGAAAATTTCTTTTCAGTATGTTACAATGACAAGCAATTTAAGTTTACAAAATATGGAAGTCACAATTGAAAAGTGGCCAGAACTCCAGAACTTAGGTTGCATAGAAATTCTCATGAACATCCATCACATTTTTCTATCATGCTTTTAATTGTACATGTTTTAACCTATTTTCTATCTTCTGCAGGTGTATTGCTCCTGCTGTATGTTTTGCCTCTGTTCTAAAGAGTGAGTATTAGTAAATTATGATACAGAGCCTTCCAAACTTAGCCATAGAAATATGACTTCATAACATTGAGGGAAGCCAAAAATCTTCTCATAAGCTTGTCCCAAGCAAATAAATAAATTTTAGGTTGAAACAAATACTAGGGATTGACAATTTCAGTGTCACTGGCCCACATTTTTAGTTGCTAAATGACTGAAAAGAGGTAACTGTTATATCTTCGTATTACAAACATTTTACTGAACTTGTGTACAATGCTGTCATCACTTTTGCACCCCTTGAGTATATTTATTAGTGTAAATTCAATTAAGCCTGTCATTTTCTTCCACCACCAAATTATTTATTAGAATAAAAAATGAATGTTTGCTAGATATTGCCAGTCTATAATGGAAAAAATAAAATAAAATAGGTGGTTTTTTTTTTTCTGATTTTAAATCCACAAGCAACTTATAATACAAGTAAAAATCATCTTTCCCAAACATGGCATGCATCAATTTAAGTTTAATTAACAGTAATGGCACTGAGAACATCTTGGTACTCTTCACAATATTGAACAGTGGTTGGCAGATGTCTGACAATGCAGCAGTAATTATGAATATTTCCCTGTTGTATCATTTCTATTTAATCCACTTTTTAAATGAAATCACATAGCTTATAGCCTCTCTGGATACATTCAAGTCTGCAATCTACAGTGCCACACAGCACAGCATAAACCAACCTGTTTTCTTAGATTAAATCTCTGCTAGTCTAAAAATAACTCTGAGCATATGCGCTAAGCACTTCATGGTAACCTTTCTTTTCTCTCAACTTAACGTAATAAATCAAAACTGTAGAGCCAAATACATACTATTTCAACTTCTGTTGCACAGTCATACATCACTTCTCAGTGCAAGAAGGAAATTCCTGATGTGCATATGATGTATAATCTGTTGATAATATTTTAAGAAGAAATATAGTATCTGTGAGGAAAAGTATTTTAAAAAAGAGAGATGTTAGAAAGACTAGTAGTGTAACTTTCTGTAGAAATTTTACAATTTAGAAGATCAATTATATTCTATGTTTGTAGATAATCTGCTGAATAATTTATTACTAATGGTTTATTATCTTGTGATTTACATTAGTTGAGATCAAGGCTTGCTCACCAAATACTATATTAGGTCACCTTGAATGGATCTCACTCACATTACTGTGAGCTTCCTTAAGGCCTAAGAGCTACTACTGGTCAGAGCAGCTTTTATCATCTCAAATATAAAATACGTAGCTGTGAAACTGAAGAGATTTTTCTGATTTGACATGCTGGGTGTGCTCTGTTCAATACAAAAATATTTGTGAGATTATCTCTTGTGCCTATGAAATGGGATCAAGTGTTTAAACCAAATTTCTCATGAAAAGAAATTTAACTTGTGAGTCTTAAAGAACAGTTACTCTGCTTAATAGTGGAGAGCAGTGGGTGCCAAGAAAATGTTGCTGCTGATCAAACTGCAAGAAGGATGGCAGGGAAAGAGGAAGAGAAGTTTGTGATAATATCAGCAGTATACAGATGAGTCAAAAGGAGAGATTATGCATGGAAAGTTAATAAGTACTGAAAGGTGACGAAGACCCAGGACTTCAGAGATCTGCAGCTCCCTAACTAATGAGTATTAACAGTCAGTAGAGAAAAACAACAAAGATAACCGTATTTTCTATTTTATGTTTTGTTGTTCTTGTTTGTTTGTTTGTTTGTTTGCTTCCACAACTTATTTCTTGTCATGGTAGAACAGAGAAACAAGGTGGCATTCAGATTCTCAGTTATTTCAGAGAGTTTTTGTCTGTCTGAAATGGCTTTCGGCTAATACAATGTCTTTTCTGTTAACACCATGTCTTTGTTGTTTTATTTCAAAAATCAAAATCTGCAATCTAACATTTTGTGAATGAGTGAGGGAGCAGCCATACAATTAATCAGGTTAACTGGTTAGCCAGCTGTAGGAGATACTGCATTTCCTGATAAATTTCGAAAAGACAGCATTTGTTTTCTGTGCAATTTTCCCTTCCTCCCTTCCTCCCTCCCTCCCTGAAATATATGAAATACCTGCAACCACACTGGTTGTGGGAAGCAAAACTTATGTTAATAAAAAACAGGTCATGGAAAATGTATCAGTTTCAATTTATTTTGATTATATATTTATTACTATATATATATATATATATATAGTCTATTGAGACTTTTTTAAAAACAAACTTGTTTTTAAATTGTAAAATATAGCATTTCTTTTTCTTGTGGTCATTACAATGTTATGTGAAATTAGAGTTGGACAAGATGTTCACATCACTTAGGTTCTCACTCTGTTTGGGAATTTACGATTTCTCTTGTAAGTGAACTACAAGAAACTGCATTAACGTTTGATAATCAACTGCCCACTATTTGGAAACTGGTCTTGCTCATGAGTAGCCTGACAGCCTTTTCAGGCTGTATTTCTCAGGCTGGATTCTGAGCTAAATGTACTCAGCAAGTGTAGTTTGTCGTGAGTCTGAACATGGTCAGTGCCATGAGGCCAAGACTCATCTGCTTGTAGTGTGGTGCACAAAAAATGAAGAAATACTGTGGAGTGAGACTGACTTTTTACTTTATTTCACTAAAGTAAAACACCCCTTGAGTCTTGGGACTGATTTTTAGTAAGCTCAGGTCTGCAAACAAATAATAGACCCTTATAAAGAGGGGGAAGAATTCTTAGCTTGATTGCTCACCTGTTGGAAAAGGTGACTTAAAGGAAGATGGGAAGGATGGAGGCCTGAAGCATCCTCTTTGACAGCACTAGTGATGATCACAGATGAAGAGAAGCCATCTCTATAGGAAGAAAACTGGCACATTTTTTCTCTCCAGTCAGAAGGTCACTGGGATGTATTACATACAACTGCCATATGGCATCACTTGACAATTCTACTGTAATTAAAAATAACCTCTGAGTACCATAAGAGCACTGTGAATTTCAAGAATATGTGTTTATCACTCTATTGTCTTTGCAAATTTACCAATAGATATCATCTGCTGATTTCTTCACAGAAAGGAGAACAGCTATGCTTCTTACAATATATATTTTATAGCAAATCATTAAAAATATTCAAATGCCAGATACAGAAGTTAAATGAACACATTTCTTTAAATATAGCCAATAATCCCTTTACTGTAAATACTGTCAAGCATAGCAAGAGACAAGATACTCCACTCAGAGTACTTGAACTCTTTCAAAATAAATTTCTCACGTTAGATTTAAGAAGATCAAGTGAAATATTAATGCAGGTAATGCTCTTTTTGTTGTCTGTCAGTTATTCAGATCTGAGTATTTGTGCTGCGTAGTCTCTGCAAATTCTCAGCTGAATTTTGTCTAGCTCCTTTAACAGTCAATCACCAGAAGCTAAAGGAAGCATAATATGCTCAAGTACTGTAACTGATGAAACTGTTGAAGTGCTGATGAAAAAGGATGAAAAAATGGACAGTCTTTAAAAACCACTCAAAAATTGTGCATTACAGTGTTACTACAAAACACTGATACAGATCACTTGCTAGGAGTGCATGGGTGAGCAAAAAGTGATTTTGGACCTGAATTACTCTTCTTGGTAGTGTTTAATATTAAAAAAAAAAAAAGGCATTTCTAAGTGAAAAATTTTAATGGAATTTGTAGTAAGGAAGACAGCAATAATGGGATGTATGGTAAAAGGAGGAAAGGTCACGGAGAATACATTATTATTTTTGTTATTTATTGGAGTTCATACACCTTTTAAGGGTCATGACAGAAATGTATGGCTTTCTTGAACCTCAAAGTCATCCACTTAGCACAAAAGAAATGAAGGGTTTTATGAAAGCAAGAATTCACCTGTGTATATAAAGACCACAATGGGAGTGTGATTTAGACTGTGGATCTCTCCAATTTGAACACATTACCAGATGGACTCTAAGGAGCAGGCTGGGGGCTGTGAATCTGTGAATAGAACAGAATGTTAATAGCAGCCAGAAAAAGGGCCAGAAAAGTCTGTTTTCATGTACTTTTATGCTACCTGTTTATGTCAGGTCGAAAATATCTTCCATGATGGCTTTATAACTTTCATGAAGTCAGTCTGCACTGTATATACTTTTCCTATCCTACTTCATCAAAACCATACACCCTATTAAAAAGCATGCTATCATTTTACAAATTGTGTGGTGTTAAAAAACAATTGGAATTAGTTATAATGGACCTTGCTATTCACTCTTTAAAAAAGAAAAAGCTTTGAAGTTTCTTACCACTGTGTAACCTACACAACATATATTTTTCTAATCCACATATTTATAGAGACATTTACAATACAATTGTCTTTCAAGGCACATATCTTTGTTGTTTGATTGATAGTCTTTTTTTTATGTTGATTTACTTCTTTCTCTGTGTCAGGGATTGGGTTTGACTAGCATTTAAAATCATCTCCAGGAAATGTGCACATTGCCTGGAGAGCAGTAGGAGATACTGCAACCACTTCTTATTTTAACTGGATGAAGGTCGTAAGCTCTACCTGGAACACAGTGCTGGTGCGTTTTTCAGCCAGATCTCATAATTCTTGATGGACTTGTGCAAAGCCATGGATGTCAGTGGCCAAGTTGTCACTCAACAACATGTGTACAATGCACACTCATACCAAAATGGGATGACAGAATACTGGCTTGTTGAGTGTTTAGAGAAGTTTGAGGGGCAGCATAGGCAGTTGAAGGGGAAGCTGGTGTGTGACTCAGGAGACTTCACCTCATTGTGGCCTTCCAGTACTTGAAGGAAGTGTATAAACAGAAGGGGGAAAGACTGTTTACATGGGTTGATAGTGATAGGACAAAGGGTAATGGTTTTAAATTAAAACAAGAGATTTAGACCAGGAGGAATTTTTTCACTCAGACGGTGGTGATGCACTGGAACAGGTTGTCCAGAGAGATTGTGGATGCCCCATCCCTGAAAGCATAAGGCAAAGCTGGATATGGCTCTGGACAGTTTGATCTAATGGTTGGCAACCCTGAACACAGCAGGGGATTGAAACTACATGATCTTTAAGGTCCTTTTAAAGCCAGGCCATTCTATGATTCTATGTTTCCGGTTCAACCACCAATCTGTCGGGAAGCTATCACTGTCAAGTGCCTTTTCCTGCCTGTGCTATTGCAAGCTATACATCTTCTCTACCAAAAGGAATCTTTAGGAGTATGGCTTGTCACAAACTATGTAAATATATAGCACACAGTTCATTTGTGCCTTTCTGCCAGATTCTGCACTGCCATTAGCTGTCAAAAATCCTGGAGAATTTTTCATTTTAACTGTCGAAACCTTTCATAGTTTCCTACTAGAATATTTTGGTGTATCTGTTTCTGAGTTTCTGCTTGCCTCTTACCATTCCTCACCAGCTCTTATTTTATATATTTTATATATCTTATGCAACTCTTATTATTGTTTATTTTTTTAATATGCAGAGAGATCCCTCAAAAATTTGAGCTTTCCCACTTCTCATTTAGTTTTTCTACCTTCTCTCCTCTTAGAGAAGAATTGTCTCCCACACTAGAAGTTTGTTGCTGGTGATTTCCTCTCATGTGACTGTTTTGAAGGATTATCACAATTGACTAGAAGATTTTTGCCTAGGAAGTAGATTACAATGGTAGTCAAAGACCACCCAGAAAAAGTTTTTTCCATCCTCGGGATGGATATGTACAGATCATGGTGGTAAATCATACTGTATGGGAAAAGGAACCACTGTGTCTGTGTTGGGATAATTTGATGGATGTTGATACAGTTCTTAACAGGCTTCCTTAAAGAAACTTAATTTGGGGTCTGGTCGTTTCCTTTATTTGTGAGACAGAGTATGGTGTGAAATGAGTTAGACAGAAAATAGGAAAGTTAATAGGAAAAATGTAGGAAAAGATTTCACCTCTAGGTGAGTAATCCTACTTTTATTTCACTTCTAATTTCCTTTTTCTGTCTTAGGTTGGTTCAGCTTCCCAGAAGTAGATTTTAATCCTACTATGCAGTATTTGTAATTGAAGTATATTGTAGTTATCATCAGCTGCCAAAGCATATGGAAGGCAAAAATAAATAAATGAGTTTTGTTGAACTTCACAGTTAATGTGAATGCTCTAGTGGGGTGGGGACTGTCCTGTATTGAGCAAGTACAAATTGGTTTTGAAACTTTTGCTCAATTTGAAGTTTGAAAATAATTATCTTCTGAGTAGATGTACAGTGTTCTTCTTTCCAGTTTTTTTTTACATTTGACTTTAAAATGAATGGAAAGGAACTGTTGAAACAGCAAGAAACTTGTCTTAACAGCACAGCTAAATGTTTGATACAATGGTCGAGTCTTAGAAGTTCTGTCTCTCTTTCTGGAAACTGTAACTCAGTGATTTCCTGAAGTGGACATTACCTCAGGAAATTTCAGTTTCCAGTTATAATGGAATTTATTAACTATTCAAGTGACTGCTCTCTCCATTTGGTGATTATGTTTCCTCATGAGTTTTCAAGGTCAAAGGTAACAGAGGTGAAATTTTTATTGTTGCTGTTATGAGTCTGCTCTAGGTGGAGTCTGATTCTTTTCTTAACTAATAAATATTTTTCTGTGACAGTTCAGGTTTCTCAGGGAACTGCTGNAATCATGTAAAAAACATGTAAGCATATTCTGGCAGCTCACTGACTGCAGATAGACTGCATTTGTGAAGGGAAGAGAAATTAATCATGTAAGGCCTTAATTGGCAGCCATCTGAGTGAAATATCCTGTTTAGAGCTAACAGGTAAATAAATGTCCCTTCATAGCCAGCGTGTTTATGTAACTTGTTCTTTCTTGACTTTCACACATCTACTTAGTTGAAGCATTTGTAGGAAGAAAAAGTCATTTAACAATAGGTCAGACAGGACGGTAAGTATTTTTCAGTTGTTTTATAGCAGTAATTAATGGAAAAACACCAAGTTACTTTTTTTAAATGTTTGGATATAAAAAGCATAATGAAGAATGACACATGTTTATTGAGGTAGTATCAGAAAGTTCACGTTATGAAGATACCTAAACTAGAGTGGTTCTGCGCAATGGAAAACCTAGTGGAGTGGAGCATTATCTGAAGCATACAGAAGATATTTTGAAACCTATTTTTGAAACCTTTTTATGTTTATTTACTTGAAATTAAAGTATTTATTAATGTGCATTTGCATTTGAAACTTCAAGGCTGAGTTCTCAATGTCCTCTATGTAGATTAGAAATTAAAGTTTTTTGGAAGATATACTCCAAAATTCCAGTGTCCCCACAGTTTGGATTCACAAAGTTTGAAAATCTGTGTTATTCTGTACAGGAGGTACTGCCTTGGGAAAACAGTATTTGTGAAGCTCAGACACTATTTGGTTAATTATCTGGGAAACGTTTGTTGAACATTTATGGCAACTTCAATATTTCTGCAAGGCATTTCAGATTCAATAACTTGAAATTTCCAGCTCAATCTCTTTCACTTGAAAACTACCAGTGAGTTGTAATTGGCATGCTTCTGTAGAATCTGAGTCTGTCAGAACTTCACATTTTGAGTGCGTAAAATAAATTGCTGTATCTGTCTTTGAGTTATTAATGTACCTTTCAGCCCACCAGTTTGAGTGTAAATTTAATTCCTCTTTTTAGGAGTGTAGTGTTTGACTGATATTGAGTTACATCAATATTGGTGTTAGTTCAGTCAAACACCTTAAAGAAGCAGAAGTAAAAAGAAGAAGAAAGATATCAATTTTCTCATTATCTGCAGAAGCTATGTTGGGTTTAACAAAGAACCCATAGAGCCTGCTGATGGATAATGAGGTTCGCTGATTAGAGGACTGGAGACTATATTGTTAAGCAACATTTTCTTACAGGTAATAGCAAATGCTGAGGAAAAACATAAACCTTAATATAGGGAACAGAGGAACAGTTGGTTTAGAAAAATAAAAGGTAGAAAAGTAGGTAACTGCTTTTACCAAAAAACTCTACAAGCGAACTGGAATGTAAGTTAAGCTTGACAATAGTCTAATAGACATTGATATTCCCAAGGAGGTCTAAGTGGCCCACAGGTTTCTTATTCTTGTACTTCTTTGCAGCAAATATTCTTACTAAGGCAAGTTGGGCTTTTTCACAAGTGAATAGTGTTGCTATGAGGGTTTTTAAAACACATTTTAATGTAGACTTAATACAAGTAGTTGGGGCATGTTCAGGGGCAACATATACTCTAGTTATTTGAAAACAACTAAATATNATTGAAGTATATTGTAGTTATCATCAGCTGCCAAAGCATATGGAAGGCAAAAATAAATAAATGAGTTTTGTTGAACTTCACAGTTAATGTGAATGCTCTAGTGGGGTGGGGACTGTCCTGTATTGAGCAAGTACAAATTGGTTTTGAAACTTTTGCTCAATTTGAAGTTTGAAAATAATTATCTTCTGAGTAGATGTACAGTGTTCTTCTTTCCAGTTTTTTTTTACATTTGACTTTAAAATGAATGGAAAGGAACTGTTGAAACAGCAAGAAACTTGTCTTAACAGCACAGCTAAATGTTTGATACAATGGTCGAGTCTTAGAAGTTCTGTCTCTCTTTCTGGAAACTGTAACTCAGTGATTTCCTGAAGTGGACATTACCTCAGGAAATTTCAGTTTCCAGTTATAATGGAATTTATTAACTATTCAAGTGACTGCTCTCTCCATTTGGTGATTATGTTTCCTCATGAGTTTTCAAGGTCAAAGGTAACAGAGGTGAAATTTTTATTGTTGCTGTTATGAGTCTGCTCTAGGTGGAGTCTGATTCTTTTCTTAACTAATAAATATTTTTCTGTGACAGTTCAGGTTTCTCAGGGAACTGCTGCTGATGAAAATTATTATATGAACAGACAATAACTTGCAGGTGAGAAATGTGTGTTCCCTTCTCTATAGTACATTGCTTAAGACATCAAATGCAAGGAATTATCAGAAGAAAGAACTGAAGAGAAAATAAGAAATTGTTAATAACTCCTACACAAAGTATCAGAAATCTGCCTGATTTTATTTTATTTTATTTTATTTTATTTTATTTTATTTTATTTTATTTTATTTTATAGCGCAGTATTTTGCCACTTATTTCACTCTGCAGGTAAGAAGCCTAGTAACATACTGTAGGCATTTTTTATTGTTTGTTTGTTTTGTTTATCTGTCTTACTATGTTATGTTTTCACAAAGTGAAAACTCATTTAATGTGCATTTGTTTGGCTGCTTCTTGGTACAAAGAAGCACTTTTTCCTGTTCTTTACAGCAGTTGATGTTCACAACTGTCTGTGAAATAAATTAATTGTTTAATTAAGTTAAATTCAGCAAATCTTGCTAAAGAAAAAATTAATTTGTTTTTTGAATGATCACTCTTCTGAACAATACCTATACAAATAAAATTCCAAAATTTACTCTGAATTTTCTAAATCTAGCTATCTAAAATTGTTTTCAAGTTGCAACACATAAAGCTTTTTATGGTGTCCGAAATGATGTACATACATGTGCACAATAACTACTGTCACATGACTCTCCACCAGCATCACAGCTTTAATGAAGTTGTAATTCTTTTATATCTTGGCCTAAAGAGGGAGAGTAAAAACATTTTGCTAATGCCTGATTCCTCGTATACTCCAATCTAATTAATCCGAAATGCTTACCCAGGTCAATCCTTCTCTAATGCCTGTACAATAAAAATCATTGTGACTCTATTAACTTCATTTTTCCTCTCTTGGGGTCAGCGAAGAGTTGCACACTTGAGTCAATTTATCAGAGTTGCAAACTTCCATATCTTTACTATAGCTTTACTATATTTCACATTTTTAAAACCTCAGCACCTTTTGGTATGAGGAACTTTGCCTTCATTTAAGAGAAGTGCTGTGGATAGAAACTAAGTTATATTTCTTATGAATGAAAAAGGATGACCAGGACCCATTTTAACCTTGAGTTTCAAACCAGAAGGAAAGTCAAAGGAAGCTGAAGTGTTTTACAGTACATACTTCCTGGGGTCTTAATTGAGAGCTAAATAGAAGTAGTACTACGCCTTTTATGTGATTTGCCTGCTGATTTCCTCATGGTTTAACATACTGACATGATTCTCTTCTGATTTGTCTTGACTTCTCTTTGGTTTGTCCTGTTTAACATCTGAGGTTTGGTTTTCTNATCACAGGTAATTTTTCTTTATGGTATCTTGGATAAGAGAAGTAATTATGTATTCCTATAAAGTAATTCTGTCACATATCTAGAATATTTACACTGTGGTAATTGTATTTATATGACAGAACTTGTGCAGGAAGACAAAACGAAAACCCAAGACCCAGAAAACTATGACCTCAGTGAAGTTGTCTCACTGATACACCCCAAACTCCTACTGAACCTAAGGTAGGTCCTCATTTTCTATTTTTACCTTCCTGTGGGTCACTAACTGGAAATATGAATGTTGTAGTTTTTGTTGTTTGATTTTTTTTATTGCAAATGCTAACAAGAGAAGAATTTAGCTTTAAAAATATAAGCCCTGAGTTCTCCTTGCATCAGAAAGCTGTTGTATCTATTCCAGATTCAGGCTAATGCCTCCAGATTGCTATTGTGCCTTATGATTGGCTCTTGCAGTCTGTGTCTGGCTTGAGTTGTTGATTTATGTTTTTTTTCCTTGTTATTTTTTTCCCCAGCTGGTAATGAATCATTGCATGCTACTTTGTTCTGCTTTCTAGTGTTCTGAGAGCTTGTTTATTTATTAATCAGAACGATAACAAATAGAAATGCATGGCCTTTTCACAGTTGTTATTTGCAAAGCTCTTTGTTCCAGGCTACCTAGCACCTGTGTCATAAATTAAGTTTGTAACAGCCACATACATAAAATGAATAATAAAACTTGTGTTTGCTTTGCACCACTTTAAAAATAATATACTTACACTCTGTGAATCAGTAGCTTTAATACTTGGCTGGAGTTCTGAATATGACAACAAAATCATTTTCTATTGCACTGTAGCCATTTATTTTCTGCTGATGTTACTTGTATGACAGAATGTGAACAACTAAAACAAAACAAGCTCAGGATTAGAACAGCTATTACTGTGGAAAGGAAAGGTTATTTCAAAGTTCCCACATTCTGGTTTAAGGTACACAGTAATGATAAATTAAAAATACAAGAAGTTTCACATAAATATTGAGTTCACTCCTGAAAGTTTGGACTGGATGAAATTCATAGTGTGACTGGAAAGCTACAATAAATATATAGTTAAAGGATATAACTTGGTTTCTGATGGCGATGTTTACAGCAGGGAAAAAGAAACAGAAAAAATGATAAGTGCTCTTTTACTCCACAGAATTTAGCTTTGACCTGCTCTGGGACCCTAGAAATACTGCATACTTGCTATAAACCCTTCAGTTGAAATTGGGAAGTTCAATGCTATTATTAGGTAAAAAGAGAGAAAACTGGGGAATGTTTATTTCTGGAAAATTTACTTCCCAAGAATAATTTGAAGAACAGATACCACTAACAGTGGTAGGCAAAATACAGGCACGAGAGATGACAGATGGCAGATTCCATCTCCAGACAGCCTTTGAAAGAACAAGAAGCAGGTCCTATATTGGGTCTCTTTTAGACTTTTAGCAGAAGCACTGTAGAAGTAATCTTGGACCAACTGGCCACATGTAGAGAGTTTAAACTAACTGGAAAATAAAACACTGAAAGAATAAGTATATAGCAATTTGAAGTTAACTGAACTGAAGTTACTCAAGGTCTTGAATAAAGATCAAGTTATAACTTCTAAATGAGGATATATAAAAAGATATCTAACCCCCATATCCCTGAGAAATAATAACATTTTTAGAGAAAACCTCCAGAACAATCTATTTCATTCACACAATGAATTCTGACTATGTTAGGCTACTCTGCATGATGTGGCAAAACAGATCAATATTGTTGATCAAGTTTGTTTTTTAATGTATTCAGCTTGTAAGCATGAAACTTGGCTGTGAATAGCTATAGAAGATCTCATTGATACTGAGCAACTGGAAAAATGAATGTTATTTGAAAATCTATCTGAAATTGATAAATGTAAATCTGTCCTCCTGCAAGGGAAAATAATCAGTCATGGACTGTCACCTGATTATGATCCCATAGACAAGAGGTTCAAAGTTATAATGAGCAGCTGTACAAGTACTTCATTTTAATATCCAGCAATAAGAAGAAAAGAAAGTACTTTCATTAAAACAAAAAGAGCACAGATCAATAAAAAACATTATTTTAGTGTTTGCTGTACTATATCCAAAACATTGCCATGCAACAATTAAAAGTAAGGTGGTAGGAAGTATGTTTAAGGATGTGATATTCCTTTGATATAAGGGATGAGGAAATACAGTAGGATGCTTTAGTCTGAAATAGATAATCTGCATCATTCGAAGTTATCTTTTAAATCACAAGTGGCTTGGAAAAGGTGAACATGGAATAACTGTTCATAGTCTCTTTCAATATTAGTAAAACCAAATGCCCAGACTCCACTTAAAGCAAAGAAAGAAGATATAGTTTCTGACAGAATGCAATTCTTATTGCCCTGGATCTCACCCTGTTGCAAGCTTTCCCAGTGCTTTGGCACTCTCACTTCCTTCATCTACTCTATACCCTGTATTTGTGCCAAACTTATGCAGAGGATTTAGTTTCTAAAAAGGTGTAGTGTGTTTATGAATGGAGTGGTTTTATTTTTTCTTTAGAATAACTATTTGCTGACCTCTTCAAGCTGCTGGAGATGTGCACTTTCTTCTATTTCTTCCTTCCTGTATCTGGGCATTTTTCTGTAGTTGCGTGAATACAGATGGTAGCTTTTCAGATCCCTTGGGATTGCTGTTGATTTAGGGAGAAACTATTCAGATTCTCAATGCTGCCAGTTTTCGTTGTTGTTTTTCCTTTTTAAGTCCAGGTGAGTGCCTAAGTGTATGTTAACTCACAGGAAAGTTAGATTAAGAATTAAATGTATTCTTCCTCCCTTCCTCCATCATTTTATTTAATTTTGATTACAGTGATTCCTAAGCTCCAGTTTCTTTCTAGTTTCAGATAGGGCCTGAGGTCTTTCTGCTACTGCTTGTGCAATGAAAAAAAAAAAAAAGGGGGGGGGGGGGGGGGGGGGAGAAAGCACAGAAGATTCGAAAAGATAGGGTCTAAAATATCCCTCAAGGACTTGAACGTCTGCGCTCGGAAGGCTGACTACAGCATCATGAAGAGCTGGACATGCATTGTCAGCAGATGTAGTGCGCATTTCTGGGACACATTGCCTGCCTTCTTGTCTCTAAAATACCTGACCAATGCAAAGTTTATCCTCACTGGCAATAAAAGGAGCAGATATTGTCCAGATGTGAATTTTACATCCAATGGTAGGTTAAGGAAAAGGGCTGCACTGCTGCCTCTGTTAGCCTGCGTTTGCAGGTGTGATGTGAAGCTTGCACAAGCACTTCAGAGGCTCCATTTTCTCCCATCTTTAACACTCGAAAAGGTTAATTAATTATCAGACTGGATGGCATAATTCAAACACCTGCTTTGAGACACTTAGCAGGTACCATTACAGAAACTGCTGTGCAGGGTATCTCAGACCAGAGATAATCCTCCCCTGTGTCTTACCCGTAGGTAGCTAATTTTCATACAAAACATGGAGTTTAGCACACTACAGCATTAATGCTCAGAAGCATTTCAGCTTCTCCAGGGTCCTGCTGCCATTGCAGCTGCTCATCCAGCCAGCTTCTGGGACAGGGGATTAATTTTTCATGCTGCTTTTTCTCTGTCTCTCTTTTTTTTTTTCTCCTTATTTTTATTTTTTATTTATTTTGTTGTTGTTTTTGTTTTCTTTTGTGCTACTCTTTGCTTTGTTAGGCTGAAAGCTTTCTGAGCTTTGTATTGTCCCCTCTTGCTATTGTGAATGCAATGGACTCCTGAATTCTGTTAAGCTCTCCACTTGCTCCTGTGATGTGTATAATTAGTAAACTAGCCTCCTTCTGATACCATTTATTTTCAAACACATTTTTCTTTACTGAAGTGTGGAAAGTCCAGTGCTTCAAAAGACTCTGTGAAATGGTTCTAGTATGGATACTGTCAAACTTCCCCATGTGTTGTGCTTTTGCAGTACTCCAGGTTATTTATTTATTTATTTATTTATTTATTTACTTTGCAAGCAGCTAGCTATATAAGCTCAACCTTTGTGATAAAGCTGGAAGGCTCTGAGCATAGGAGCTATTCAAAGAACATCTATGTTTATATATCTCATCTCTCTTTGGGTGCTCTATGCTTATCTAATTGTTGCTTTTTAGTAAACTAATTTAGTCATAAAAGAGATGAATAGGAATATTAAAATAAAGGAAAAATTTACAAAAACCTAACCAGCAATTTTCTTTTTTAATTAAGCTTTTGCCTTTTATTAAGGAGGGGATGTAGGAAGACTTTTTTTCTCTCTCATATGGTAGAAGTGCCACTAGCTATTACTGCACTGTATAAATTCATCTGAGATTCCAAGCTTCATTTTATAGAGCAAACTGGTAATTTTATATAAGTAAAAATAAGTAGATGATCACTTTTATTTATTTATTTTTTAATAAATTTTCAGTGTCTGCTTGACAAACAGTGCCCGAAGACCACCTATTGCAAGGCATTGTAGCATTTGGAGTATGTTATTTTTTGTCACATCTATTGGATTTCATTGCAAACGTGGAGGGGGGCTTTCTTGTTTGCTTTTGGGAAACAATTTTAGATGTGAGTGAGAAGGAAAATATTTTAATTTGTATGACTACAACATTCCCCTTCACTTCCCTCACAAGAACACATACCTTTTTCACATACTACGGGGTTTAAAAATCTATTTAACAGCCATTTGCATGGCTACTTGAAAGAACACAGAAATTTTTCCAGTAAAAATGTGAACTATGTTTCTGTGGTACTGTACTGTGTAGGGGTGATGCACTAGATCTGAGTGTTAAGTCACAGCACTGCAGAAGAAAACTTGGGATGTAAATGACTGACAATACTGGCCTTTAAGAAGATGTAATTAGTCTTTAAAGTGACCATCTTTTGAGAGTCGTGGTTCCAGTTTGTCTCTTGGTGTTGCTATTTTTGTTCTGTGACTGCAGTCAAAAAGAAACTGCGTGGGATTTGATTGTTTGCACATAGAGTGGTTCTTTTTTTCTTAACCAGGAAAAAGTTTAGAACTTTAAAGCAAGAAGCAAAATCTTCAAGGTGAATCTGTGTGTGTGCTTTCTTCATGACGTGCTGTGAAGATTTTATGAGATATTTTAATAAAAACATATCTAAAATATAAAATCTAGTAATATATATATAATATGAAATTTGAACATAGATAAGATTGGGAAGCATTTGGAGATCTGTGCAGAATGTCCTTAGAACTTTATAATGCAAAGAATATAAAATATAAAGTTATGGTGAGTTTTTAATTAAAAAAATCATCACTCTTCATCTTCACATTTCCCTGAGAAATCTTCTGCCAATTTTTGATCTACTTAATTCTACTACTGCTTTGTAACACCCTAGGATTTGTCTCTGTAAGTTTTAATTTTGCCTGTTTCTCAACATTTCCTTTGTGAAGCTCGTGATGTCTGTATATCCTTAATGCAGTAATTTCAACAGTTGTCTTTTCTGTCAGTATTAAGTAATTCTCTTACGCTATTGTGGGCCTTACATTTTAGGGAAAAACAACCATAATAGGTCAGTGTAAGTAAATGTATAATCAGTTCTGTTAAGTTGTTACTTTCAGGAACAGATATTGAAAATGTGAGTCTGTTAACACGAAGTGTAGGATAAGTAATCAGAAAAAAATAATGTTATGTTTCCCTCACATACTCCTTGAGAGCCAGATAATGGAAGTATCCATTCTATAAGAATTAATTCTGCTAGCATTTTATCCTAGGGCTTGTTAAATATCAGCTATTTACCATTTTAATAGATCATTTATATGATTCAATGTCATTGTAAGTAACAATTGCCAATGTTATTTTTTTATTTCTTGTACTGTGCTTCTTGGTCGTAAGTGATTCCTTTGGATTGACCATGCCAAAAATTAACAGGTTCCTGAAGAGCTGGAGAAATAGAATAAATTCATGTATTAATCTCTTCTACATAATTTGCAAGGTTTAAAGCAAGCCATCAAAATATAAATGCAAGCTTGTCTACTAAATACATGGAAACAACTTGGAGGTATTAATTCTTTTGTATAACTTCTGAATTTTGATTGACTATGAGTTGATACTCTCAACACTACAAGCTCGGTTAAAATAGTTCTTTGAGAAATTTCCAATTCTGGAAGAATTCTAATAGCAAGCTGCATGTGTATCAAAATACAATTTGCACCAGTCAGCATCTTCACACAAAAGAATCAGTCTGTGGTATTTGTGGTTTCGATGCAGGCAATCTTGCTGTTTCTTGTTGCCAGTGCCACTGACAGTGGGTAGCAGAAAAAATATACAGTTTCTCTTCTATTAGTATAGTCAGTGACTGATCTGAGAATGATGATATTACATTTATACTCATCCTGGAAAGGACAAGACTGATTTTGTGTGCCATATAATTTAAATTAACTGCAGCTATTTACTTTTCTGAGAAGAATTTGATTATTTTTGTATATTTCCAAATACATGAGGAGATGGGCTTAGATTTCGTATGTCAGTTTTTATCAGGACTACTGTGTGATGTCCTGTGGCTGAGTAACAGAATGGAATCGGGAAACCAAGTACCAGCCTTTTTTCTTTCCTTGTGGCATGCCCCATTACTTTCCAAATTCCAAGATAGAAGCCCACTCTTCTAAAGCTGAGTTGTTAGAAGCATTTTTCTAGAAAATGAGAATGCAACTATTCCCTTTCTGTTCCTGGCCCACAGCATTACAGAATCATGGAATTGTAGGGATTGGAAGGGACTTCTAGAGATCATTGAATCCAACTCCCCTGCCAAAGCAGCTCCCTAGCCCAGGTTGCACAGGTAGGAGTCCAGGCGGGTCTTGAATGTCTCTGGAGAAGAAGATTCCAGAACCTCTCTGGGCAGCTTGTGCCAGTGCTCCGTCACCCTGAATGTGCAGAAGTTACCATGCATATTTGTGGAGAACTTCCTATACTTCAGTTTGCGGCCTCATCCAATCACCACACACTGAGAAGAGTCCAGCCTTATCCTTTGCCTCCCACTCCTTAGACATTTATAGATGTGGATCAGATGCCCTCTGACTCTTCTTTTTTCAAGGCTGAACAGGCTCAGGTCTCTCAGCTTTTTCTCCTGAGAGAGGTACTCCAGGTCCTTTATTATCTTTGTTTCCCTCCACTGGACTCTTTCAAGGAGATCCTTGTATTTTTGTACTGGGGAGCCCAGAACTGGACACAATACTGCAGATAAATAAAATGTTTGCAATATGTCCCACTGAGAGGGGTGTTAGATCATGTGCTTTTAGGCTAACCAGAGAAAATGGGGAAAATGTTGAAAACAGTTTGAGTATGGCCAAAAAGCTATCATTTATGAAACACAAGGTTTTAATAAACTATTAGGTGAAACTATTGAAACAGTATGTTACAAAACTGACTCGTCAAATGAAATATTTTGAAATCTTAAGTGCAGTTAACAGATAGATGAATTAGAGACTAAATTATTTGCATGCAGATAACCAGCACATGGGTCAACATAAGGTTATGGCAAGAGGTGTTATGCTGTGCAACAGATGGCAGCAGACTGGCAGCCTGGTAAGATGGCATCTGACATAGGAGTGACATGCACATGATACAAAGGCGAGGAATGGAATTCCTCCATGGGGAAAAAGTTGCACCCAATGACACCTACTGACACTTGCTAAACATCTGTAGAGACCAAACAGTGGATGCTAGTGCTGTGAGGAGGTAGGTGGTTTGTTTCAGTAGGGGAAACAGTGACAGTAATCTTTAGTGTTGGGCTAGGATGTTTTTTTGTATGAAAATGACCAAAAGGTGAGGAAAGTAGTGACCGATTTAAATTGCATTAAAAAATGGGACAGAAAAAGGAATGTGTGAGAAAGTTACTTATGTACACCAAAATAAAAGAATAGCAAGTAAACTGAGGGTGTGTAGGATTGTAAATGAAATTTATCAGGAGAGAGAGAACAGTTAGTGTACAAGATAAGAAGTAGTAATGGAAAACGCAAGAAGAAATGTAGAAAATTTAGGAAGTAAATTAATGTGAAATTAGATGGGGAGAAGAATCATGAGAAAAATGAATTATATTGTTTTTATTATTCTATTTTATGAAGTTTAATGCCAAAATACACTATATACTGTATTTTATACTATCCCATGATGCTTGTACTGGTAATAAGCTCTTCAAAGGGTAAAAGTTTAATATTATAGTGTTTGGTACTATAAACCCAGAAATTCTCTATGGTTGTGTTTGTATAGAACTGTTCTGTTCATGGTAATAATGTCTGCCTCCCAAAAATATCATGCCATTCTAAAATGCTTTCCCATTTTTTTCCTATAAATTTTCAGTTTTCTTTCAAAACTGAAATTGGCTGTATTATTCACTGCTGAATATTTTGAAACAAAAGTTGTTTGGTGGATTCTTTTCTTGAGGCTTTCACAATATGATGGTGCCTGGAAGTTTAAAGTTGCACTGATCTTCAGATCCTCATTTCTGTCTTGCTAATGATCCTAATTCCTTGGCTGGTATCAGGAATGAACTTGTTCTGTGTTATTCTTGTCCCATGGTTATTTTCTTGGGTGGCAGTGTGCTCACCTGTGTGTTGCCATCTCACAGTTTCTCTTCAGTCCAGTTCATGGTTGGGTATGTTCTCTGATGGCATAGCTTTCGACAACCTTCTTCAGGATATATTTGACGCTTGCAGAAACAAGGAACTGCTTGAGACAGACATCCTGATGCTATTTCTTCTCAGTTTATGGATACGTACTTCCTTGTTCTAGAAAAAACATATACAGTAGTAAAGCTCTGTCTATGCAAAGTGTTTTGTTTTCTTTTGTTTTTCTTCTCACTGACATTTTAAAACTTAATGCAAAACTAACACAGAAAGTCCAGAACAAAACACCCAGATTTAATTTCAGCACACTAGCCTTTATACTTGACAAGGAAAGAAAATGTTTAAAGCACATACATAATGGTTTGTGTATTTTTATAGCATAAGAAATCTGAACTAAAATATATATGTGTAATGGAAATTATTAAATGATAATTGGAATGGAATGTAGTAGACAAATAGCATTTTTGTATACCCCCAGTCAACTGCTGGGACATAGTAAACTTAATTTAGTCTGTATTTCAGTAAGGATGAAGGTGTAAGTCCGAGATGGTGCTGCGTTGCTACTCAGCTCCTGGCTGCTCCATCAAGACACTGTCATCTCAACTGCACCATGTAATGTAGCTCCAAATTTCTGAGTCACATCCTCCTGCTCTATGTGTCAGTGGGGGTGACAGGCAGATTGCTAAAGATGGGTCAGCAAGTTCTCATTCCTTTTGGGCTCCCTGGAAGAACAGGATCATGTGTGTTTGCAGAAATACTGCAGATCTGTATTTGCTAGTATTTGTCATTCGTCTTCTGACTTCTGGGCTATGCATTGTTCAGTCATCACTTTTCCATGTAACCAAAATCTAATTAGAAACTGGTATAGAGGAGAAAAAAGAAACCCTATATATAAACACTCACGTTGATGTGTAGACACAGTGACAAAATTCAGGTAGCTCAGAATGAAAGATGACACTTTGTTGCTAATTTGTACCAGTGGGAAAAAGGATGTGAAGGGATGAAAGTCAGGTACAGTGTATCAGATGGGATTTGTGTTCCTGTGCACATCCAAATGTTAACAATGAACCCGGCCTTTGAAGTTTTCAGAAGAAAACCTCTAAAGGAAGCTAAGCATAAGTCTGAGCTCTGTAGGTTTTAATTTCATAGCAATCACCAGTTTGGATTAATTATTAAATGTAATATAATTTACTTCTCTATTTTAAAATATTTATTTTAAGTTAGAAATATGACTTTTAGAAGTTTTGCTAAAGAACATGCACATAGAATGCATACTGCGGATCATTAAATATATATAAATTGAAATCTCAATCAAAGCAGTTGCTCTGTTTGCACTGTAGCAGTGTATGTTTCTAATATGTTAAACGCTGAGAAAACTTAAAGTTTTCTTTGCACATTATTATTTGCCAAATCTAAAGTCTATTCTTGTAGCTAAAGGTAAAAATAGATTATTAAGTATATGACTAAAAATAAACAAATGTTTCAATTTTCTTTTGCCTTTGACTAATCCATTACAGGTTTCCTCCTTTAAAATTCTTCTGGGAGTTTACTCATTGGTTTTCATCTCTCTTAATTTTCTTGCCCAAATACAAAATCTCCAAAATAGGCTGCATAGTATAATATTAGTCTTAATAAAAATACTGCATTATTAAGACACAAACCAAGGATATCGAATGTTATCAGTATAACAGTTAACATTTTAAGTATTGATAACTGACTTGGCATACAACATTCCAGCTGTTTTATTTTTTAAAAATAAAATAATACCTTAATTTATTTGTATTCCACCATCATGAATACATTCATTGCAAATTGCATGCACGTAAATGGGAATCCATTTGTAAACTACATAATCTTAACAATAAATAGTATCTGATCTAATACATGTTGGTAGTACATTTCTTGTTAAAAATGCAAGCTTTTACCAAAATGAAAACAAATTATTGTTCTCCTTACAAATATCTTAAATATTTTTTAATTACATATTTCATACCAAGTATATAAAAATAGTATTTTTTGATAAATTTAGAGGTTTCATTTACATAACAAATAACGTGCAACAACTGACCGCTCTCTACCAGCTCTATTTGGTTGATTGTCTAGATGACATGCAGCGATAATTGTCCCTTTACCTTCACAGAACTGACAAACAGACCAGCAGGACCCACGATCACTGGAAGCAAGCAGTGCCATGGATATTGTTTAGGAACAAAGTCAGACACTCAGGGAAAACCTTTGCTTTGATGAATAAAAGCTGCCCATGACAGTTCTTTTATCCTAGACTTCCAGCTGCTCTGACCCTCAAGGTCTTCAGACTATCTGTCTGCCAAACAGACCAGAAAGTTTTATCTGTATAGAAAATGCTTTTCATCATGCTTCTAGATTCTAGATTTTTTTTCCCTATAGTATGAACCAGAAATACCTTTTCTTACTTTCTATAAATCTGAATTTTCATGTCTGTAGGTCACCATGATCACCAGAGAAATGTTGAAGAACACAGTCATGTGGTACTCTCTAAATTTAAAAGTGGCAGCTGTGGAACATGCTTTGAGTTCTACTTCATTGTTTCTCGTTATACATCTATGGCTTGGTTCTCTTTGTCTTTAACATCCCTTGTGCTTGTCACGATATCTAAGGGGAAATCTGAGGTCTGTGCAGAAACTGTTCCAGCTGCTCCTTCAAGGTCCCATGCTCCTGGCAGATTCTCCAGGCTTAATGAGCTGATTGCTCCTTGGCTAATGCTCCCTTCCTCAGATCTGCTGGGCAGCACGAGGTGTAGCGATGTCTCTGATGAAGAGCATACTGAAGAAGAAAGAGTCGCTGAAATAGACTGAAGAGGGGTCAAGGTAGTGTCTGAATGGGGAGAGGTACTTAAAAATTGCAAATTATCTTTCTGAATTACCTGATACTGGGAAGGTGAATTATGAAGGCCTGATTTATAGAAAAATTCACTGTCTGTAGAATTTTGAAGGTTCTGTTCTGTTCTTTGGGGACTGCTGCCTACAGAGGATAGATCTGTATTCCAGATATCACATAATGTGTTACTGCGGCAGGGTTGTGCTCTGGTGCAAGTAATGTTCCCAGCTTGCATGTGTGTGCAAGGCTGACGTGTAGTCCAAGTCATCCGAGCCTGCAGGCTTTCCAGAGTAGGACTCCGAGATATGCCATGCACTGTGCAGAATCCCGGTGGCTTCTGGGATGGGAGCAGGTTCTCTAGAAGGTACATCACATTCTTCATATCCTTACTTAATTGTGACACTTCTTGAGTTAAGGTTGTGACCTGTTATGTCAGAACAAAATAATCCAATATTAATTTATGCAGTACATATGTTATAATTATGCCTGAAATATGATATATATGTATATTTTCTTATAAAAACATAAGATTTAGTCTGCAGTAGATTAATTTTAAGGAGATATACTTTCCTAATATATGTTTGGGAAATAGCCCCTCCCTGAACACAGCTACATATTACACTACCTGTGGCATGCTGAAGTAATTGAACAACCCAATAAAAACTTAAAATGGAAACATTACAGGCACAATCCACCTGATTCTACATGACTTTGCTATGAAGAAATGTAGTTTTTCAAAGCAGAGGGTTAGAAAACAGGGTTATTAGTTTTGTTGTTGTTGTTTGTTTTAACTGTATAAACTTTAATAGTAACACTTTCTGAGGCCTTGACCAGTATAAGCTTTAGTAGTTCTACTTTTTGCATTTCCAAATTACTTTGACAGTTTCAGTAGAGTTTTTTCTTCCAGTATTATCTATCTGTGCAGCTCAATTGGATTCTTTGTCCTTTGTAGTTAAGCAGGAATTGAGGTATTTTAACCTTCCTATTAGTGACGAAAAGTTCTTCATAACGTTGCATGATTATTATTTTTGCTTTGTTTAAATAGTATTGGATCAACAAGTATCTTTGTTTTTCATTATATATTCCACCTTTTTTTTTTGTTGTTTTTCTTTTAATGTTAGATTTTCCACCCAAAAGCCTATTGCTTATCAGTGTACCTGGAGAGGTCTGCATTAGATTATAAGTCTATTAGAACATATTGCTATTTTTTCTCACTGTGGTTTATTTCTTTTTGCAATTCAGTCTTGATCAAAACATCTTTCTACCATCACTCTTTCTGGTCATCCAAAGAAGTGAAGAAGAATATTTGCTTTTTGAGAAATGGTAGTTGAATTCTGGCAATGCAGAGAAATTGACTGCTTGCACTTGCAGACACAGCTTTGCTGTTCTCTTCCTTAGTGTTCCATTGGTTCTTCTATTCTGGCACTTCATAAAGTCAATGAGTCTTTCAGTCAGAATGCGTTGTCTTTCAGACTCAAATTAACAGGCTGCTGATACTTTGTTTTCCAGTAAGCTGAGTGAATGAGAACTGAGCTGAGACAGACTTTTCACTGATCATCCATCAGTTTATATCACCATTGCTATTACCGAGACAGACATATTCGATCTAAAGGCACTTTAGAAACTAGGGTAGTTGCAGAAGAAAAAAAAAAAAGTGTGGTAACTGGTCTCAATTTGGATGGAATATATACGATTTGTGCAATAATAATTCATTTTAATTGAACTAAATCTGGAAGATTTTGAAATTTGATCTGTCACATCAGAGTACAAAAAATCATTGTTTTCTCTGCCAACTTCCTAGCCAGGACTCAGGTATTAATGGGATAACCAATCTATCGGGATGAATTAGGTCACTAAGATGATTGCTAATGATATTAAATAAGAACAAAAGTAAATTAAAATACTAGGTTAAAAGAGAAAAAGAAACATAAATTTCTCAAGAATAACTCACGGTGAAACAATCTAATTCTCTGTTTTTACTCTTACTATGTGAAATATTACAGAAAAGGGTCTGAGGTATTTCACTGAATCACACACTGTATGTATTATTCATGCATCTAGGATATACCCTCAGATTGATTGATTGATTTTTATTGGACACAGGGAGTTTATCTTTATTAGGAGTTACTTTGATTGGTGCAGCTTGGGATCATGTACTTTCTAAGGGTTTTAAAAGATCTAATCACAGACCATACAAAAGAAAATAAGACTTTATAAAAAATGTGATGAGTAAAGAAAGTCTGACGGAATGAGATTTGTTAAGATGTGCTGTAACAATGTTTCCAGCGTAAATGGATTTGAGAAAGAGTGACAATCAAGTTTTTCTTGCATCTTCTTGGCATAAGAGAAAAAGTAGTGATATATGTCAATGGAGGTTTACATTCAGACGCTAGGAAAATAGATCCTTTCAATACAGCAATGTTTTGAAATTCCTATTAGAGTTAATAATGTTATGGTTATCTCCTATCATAGTAGTAATATTTTTTGTTGTTCAAATCATATTCTAGTCTCCAGTTAATTTTTAAACTCCATTACATTCATTCTTGATTCATTTCCATGCCTCAGACGCATTTCCACTAAGGAAAAGTGCAGAAGAAACATTACAGTATGTAGGCCCTGTGCCTTACATCCTGCTTTAAAGCAAACAAACAGAAAAATAAATAAATACCCAAGCTCTAAAACATCAGTAACTTTAGTTACTATCATCTATCAAAAACTTCTGAGCTAAAATTAAAAGATAGTAAAAAAAAATAAAAAAAATAGCCGTAAAGAGTGCTCTGCATTCATCAAGTTACAGAAAAAAAAGGGGTACAAAACAGATGCAAGATAGGAGCTCTTAGGAAGTGTAAATATGAACAACTGAAGGAATATATACTTGAATTAATATCAATGGACCATAAAAGTGTTTGTTTTCTGTTTATGGTTGAGGAAGTTTTTATTTCTTAACACAGATGATGCTAGGTTTCATATGGTCCTATGTTTAATTTATATAGTTAAAATACAAAACGGATAGATAGACCACAATTGACTTTCATCATAACAAAATGTTATTAGCTCTTTTTTTGCCACATTTGTCTTATTGAAGGATGTTTTGCAATTAAATACACTTTTTTCTTCCTCTTCTGAGAAAAGGATGAGTTTACTTTCAGCAGCAGGATGTAATATGTTTTTAAATATTCTATTTATAAAATTTCTCTAGGTGATCTGGTAAATATATTTATTTAGGATTGTTTCTCTTGTTAGATGAAAGTGAAATGTCCATATGAATGGATTTTCACTGATCCAAATAAGTGCCAAATGCTTTATTTGAAATTGCTATTATTTGAAATATTTGATCTGTATTAGAAACTGACTGGGTTTCTTTTCTTTCAGTGAAATTCTCCAAAGCATAGTGTTGCTCCCCAAAAGAAAAATGGTGTAAGGTGCTTGGGGAAAGATTGAGAATAAAGAGGAAAACAGAAGCACATAAAGAGAAGAAATTCTTAGAAAATTCAATATACCAGCTATGCTAGCCTCACTTTATTTTTAGCTCCAGCATGTAACACAAACTTTTACAGAGCTCTCATGTAAAAGAAAAACAACCTGTGAGTGAGCTAAAAACCCCCAAACTTCCCTAAATTTAAGAATTCCATCCAATTTTTCTGTCATTTTTTTTTGCACATTTAACATATCCCAACATTTTCTCAGTTTCCTCCAGCATTTCTCGAATCACTCTCAATATTCAATATCTCTAAAATATAATTACCTCATTATTAAGCCTGCTGATTTGTTGTTTGGTCTCTTCTGCTTTAATAACAAGCACTGCAGCACCAATTTCTGCCTCTGAAAATTCAAATATAAGTAAATGAGAGAAGTATAACACCTTGGAATCACCAATGTCAATTGTATTCTCATATTTTAAATTAAAACTTAGCTTGTACTTGAATCAAATCAAAATAAAATGTATTAGTGATTTTATTATGCGTAAGAAAATTGTGAATTAGCAAAGTTCATACTGTTGTCTTCAATCTGGACCTGACAGAACCAAAAACGATAACTCAGATGCCAATGGTGTGACATGTCAAGAGTCTTCAAAAGCATAAATACAAGTAAGCTGCTGTTATTACTTTTCTATCTGGTTTTAAGAAAAGCAAGAAGCATTCTAGTGGCCTCCAGGCAAAAGGTACATAACTACATGAGGAATGTTTACGCATAGAAGAGAATGCTGGAAACAGTCTGAGCTGTGCTACTTTTGTCACTTCAGCATTAGTGTACTGGTCTCTCTCCTAGTCCCTCTTTTTTTTTTGTTGTTTTTGTTTTTTTTTCTTCTCTGATCTGTTGTGTTCCTCTGTGTTGCTATTTTCTCAGACTTTTCAGAGTATCAGTCATTTAGGACTTCATAAATTCCTTACTGTACAGATTTTCTCTAAAAATTTGTGGACTACTTTGCCTCTGTAATAATCCTTTTAATAAAAATAAACAAGTTTATATGTAGGTATTTATTTATTTATTAAAATATTTTCATATAAATTTTTGTCCATATGTTTAGTACCTTCCATGCCAAGAACTTTGGGAGCATGAGGCTCCTGACTGATCCTAAAATGCTGCTGGTAAAATATAATGCATGTAAATACATCTTGCAAGGTGTTATATCATGACTGTTTGCAGGAAAACAACAAATGACCTTGGGGACCCTGTTGTATTTTTCCATGCTGTTCGATGTGATACTGAAAGGGTAGTGGAAGGATAGATACATTAGATCAATTTATGCCACTTTTAAGGATTAATCTTTTTAAAATCAAGAGGAAAAAAAAGCAGTTACGAAAACTCTTTTAAGTGTAATTTCTGAGGTAATACCTCCAATTATTGGAGATGTTCTGGATTCCTGCTGGAGCTGATCAGAGCTGAAGTCAAAAGTTTGTCTTTCCTCATTATGATTTCCATCTTCAATCCCATCAACAATTCTATAAGAAAAATCAGACTAATGAAGCAGTTTCCTAAACAGTTTCACAGATATCAGATTCACAGATATATCGTCAAAATTACTCCTAAAAGGGACATATTTAAGCAATGGTGAAATTTGCGCAATATTAATTTTAGTGATATCTAGAAACTATTACATTACATTACGAGGCTCAAAAGTGGTGCTTGAGCTGTTCTGAACTATATTGTTATCTGCAGACAAAAACCTGAATGATTTCCGTGGAATTTGCTATAAAACCTATTTAATGTCATCTGGCCTCAGTGCTTCAAAAGGCAAACTTTCAACACCAATATCCCTTTAGTAGAGATTTCTAATTATATAAAATGCTAACATTTTAACTGCCTTTAAAGCACATGGGGGAAAACCTACTCAGACAGGAACTAGAATTTATAGCTGCTATGTTCTTTAAAGTATTTAAAGACAAAGACTAATAAGAAGAAAAATATATTAACAAAAATAGCTAATCCTGGAAATCCACAAGGCAGGTCCCTAGTCAGTAAACATGCAGTAGGAAAGATGTTTATTTATATACAAGCAAGTAGAATGTGGAGTAAAAATCTAGTGAACAGATAACATACAGGCACAAAAGTCCCGTTATGAATGAGCCAAGTATTTGTATAGCACAGCCATGAATTTTCCTCTGAAGTCATACATCTCAATTCCTAGAACCTAAAAAGTCAAAAAAAGACTAACATGACCTCTTCTGTCCAGTTGGTCAGCATTGGAGTACTGTTGTCCATATGGGTTTGAGGAGATTCAAAAGCATAAATGCCTCCTCCCAGGCATGCCTCTATTATTAATTTTAGGCTTTTTTCCTACTGATGTTCTTCTGTTTCAGATGCAAAATGCAAAACATGATTGGGAAGACTATGAATGTATTCTAGAATTTAGGATCCTGAATTCTATTTATTCTGCCAAGGACTGTTCCAATGTTTTAACTTGTCTTTGTATGTCTGTTATATTGCCTTTACCATAGTGTGCAAGAGATAAACCTGAAGTGAGTTCTGGTTGACTTGCTCTAGGGAGCACTCACAGATCAAGTCGTTCAAAACAGAGTAAGTTCTCTTGAAAAGTGAAGTTATTCATCTCCCCATAGTATGACTAAAAATTTCAGATCAAATCAGGATCTTGCTTTCCCCTAACTTCACTGTCCAGCAGCAAACAAAAATGAGAAAATAAACAAAGATTGTACTTTCTCTGTCATGCTTGCTAAAAACATAAAATAAATGAGGTTTATATCCTGCTCCTATTTAAAATGTGCTTATATTGATCAAATATATGATTGTGTGAGAGGATTATTATAAACTGTTATATGTAGAACTTTTATGACTTAGAGACAAGTGTTTTGTCGGACGTAACCAACTATTGGTAAAGCCGTGGTTATTTCAAATCTGCAATAGCAAATAGCTGAAATTACCATTCTGTCTATAATGAATAAAGGAAATTCTTGAATATGTAAAAGATACATAACATTGTAGAAACTAAAACCTGAACTGAACCTTCTGTTGCTCCTCGTATGAAAAAAATGTAATTGTGATTTTTGTAATGATAATCTTAAAACTCTTGATTTTGTTATCAATTAATAATTATATTCCAAAAATTCAGATATAGAACAAATAAATCAAATTAGAAGTAACATACAAAAAAACACCACCCTAAATATTTTAAATTATATGCTTAATAAAACATTAAACCATTGCATGACATGACTTTCCTTATGTGAAAATTCACATTTACTTTATAAATAACTTGCATTGTCAGGTTTTCTTTATCTAATATAAAAAGCTAAATATTTTCTAATATTACTTGGCTTTTTTTTTTTTCCATTATAATTCTCCACCACTGTATTTTTTTTTTTTCCACAGTTATGCTCTATTATTATTGATTTGCTTCCTAAATTGCTGCGTCTGATGGTCTGAGAATGTTCCATAGTGCTATTGTGGGAGTACAGATTATTACAGTCTGGTTTTATAGTATTATTTTGTCCATCTATTCAAACACTCATTTTTATAATTGCTTTGTTCTTTCTATTTTTACTCATAGAAATTTTATCTATCATTGGAGTCCTAAAGTGTGGAATAGTTTATACAATGAGGGGATTTTTCCTTTTCTGTAGGATGAATGAAGTGTTGACATATTGAGAAAGTTTTAACATTCCCAATATATATATATAAAGAAAAACAGAGAGCTTTTTGTTTTAGTGTTGCAGTCATAATTGCTTTGTAGAAATTAGGAGACAAGAAGAGAATAACTGTTTTCATTACCTTGGGCTCAAGTCAGGTGGACCTCCAGAGTTCAGTGACGAAAGGTGTAACTTCATGTTTTTCTCCCTCCTTCTAGAGTAGTAGTGGAGCTCTGTTTCATGTTTGGTCCTTGAGGAGTTTGAACTGCAAGCACGAATGGGTGAATGGAAGGGCACAGTTCCTGAGGCCAACTGTTTCAAGTTTCTCCCCAGGTGGCTTTTATTGCTTCCAGCCTTCTTCTGCTGAGAGCAAGTTGTACTTCTTGTATGAATTGGTGAAAGTGTGCTGCTCTCTTCTTCTCCTTCCTCATCATCTTCCTCATCTTCCACAATTGAAGGGAGTTTCTTCTTTATATTCCCATTTCCCTTGAGCTCGGCCTAAAAGAGCAGATAAGTACAAAGATAAAAACCTGATGTTGCAGAAACAAAGTTTCTTCTCATGTTCTCACTGCAACAAACCCAGCTGTAGATCAGCTTTCACATCACATTAGAACTAGGGTTCTTTTGGAATTCTTTTGGAATTACATCTCTCTTCAGCTATAGGTATGTATAGGAGAAAGATACATATGCATTAAAAAGGCTCTCTATCAATATTACCAGTGAGCCTAACACAATATATTTTATTACCAAGAAAGATTACATGACTAGGTCTTAAAAACCAAGTGGCACATATACTTGAGTAGATTAATCTTGTCTTACTGAGGTGTTATTAATTCTGAATGTTACACTCTCAGTCTCACTTGGGGAATGAACTGAGACTTGTAATTCATATAATTCCACAATTTTAGACTGAGCCATTTGTAATATGCAAATAGCATTAGTAACAAATCAGATGATCCTCTGTGTCCTTTATGATTGAAACCTCTGTTGCAACAGTTGGCAGATTTCTCAGTTTATACAGACCAACATTAATGAATCAGTATTGTGACAGTTTCAGCTTCAGAACTGAATTGTCACAAAGCAGAGTTACATCTGTTCAAAAAACAAAACAAAACAAAACCAACTCTGTTGATGCTTGGTGTTAGACCCAAAGCAAATTAGAAATCTCATAGACCTGGGTTTTATATTTGATGTACTAAGTGCAACCTATCTTCCTCTGTTTTTTCATGGTAATAAAATACACTGGTTATGAATATTGAGATATGGCAATGTCAGGGTCAGCTTGTAAATGAAAATTAGTCTCATTTATTCTCTTGCTACAAATCACTGGATTGTTAAGGCAGAGTGATACGAGGCAAATTAAGAAACTGCACATATCTCAGTGAACTGAACACCCAAGTGCAACTTTATGGTTGCAGAAAAGTTTATATTTTTGATTTAATAATTTTTCATGTTACTTCAATCAATCAAGCTTCATTATGGCATCGTTAACCTTAGCTTTGAAAGCTTCTCAGATAAGCTTACCTAATTAGTTTTCCAGTTCAAACAAAGTAATATTAGCTGGGTGAAAACACACATTTGGAGGATTTTTCTAAATGTTCTAAGCTCCCATCAGTATCTATCTTAATATTTCGCATCATAGGTTTTATTTTGCAGTGTAATACAGAACACTTCCATTGGATTAGCATTTTGGTCTTACTATCCTTTGGCAGATATATTGAATTAGGCCTTTTCAGTTTGAGATTGGAAATGTAAGAATTTGAAAAAATGTCAAAAGTACTTGTTTATAAGAAATATAATAACAGCCTTGCTGTTAACTGTAATGGCCACCTGAAGGCTGATATAAGGATCAAATTGTATAGAACCTGGCTTTGATGCAGCCTACTCTTTACAGAGAATGAGTGTTATCCATATTCAAAACTTTGTCTTGAGGAACCATATATTTAAAATGCAAGAGCTATTTAATAATATCCAAACTCAGCACCTGGAAAAAAAAGATCATAAGCAGTTAGTCATAAAATGGACAGTGCCACATCTATCTGTAGAATGCTACTTAAAGATTCCGAACACAATGAATTTGCTTAGAGTTTTTTTTTTTTTTTTTTGACTTTGCTCTGTCTGTAACTATGTGCATGTTTCAAAATGAAGCTTTGATGATTTATAATGCAGGTAACATACCTGAGATAATGTAGACTTGTTTGATAATTTCGATATTACCTGAAACAAAACAAAACAAAATAGTACCAAATATGTGCATCTGCACAGTACTGGCTTCCAAGAACATACAAACATCTTAACCAAAATATTTATGTTGATACAAAAAAAGAATCTCATGGTAAAACAGCTGTATTAAATTAAATATAGCACTGAAAAATGACAGTCCTCGGGCATACAGTCAGAAAACAAAAGATTTTGCTTTTATTAAAAAATATATGTCCTGCAAAAAAAGATCATTTTTATTTAATAAAATGTTGGACTAAATCTTCAAACCTCAAACTGAACATAGATGGGCAAATGTATGTCTCATGAGCCTCAGTGTTGCTTTGATGGAATCCCATGCAGAAAGAGCACTCTACTTTGCCCCTACCTCTTTGTAGTTTTACCTCCAATGCCAGTATAGTGCTTAAACCTAGATGATCAAACTGTTTTCTAAAAACCTGAATCTCTACCCAAGGGAATTTTCAGTCAGTGAAAGGGACTGAAGAAGGTAGGAACAATGTAATCCTCAGGGAGATACATGCATAACAGCTATTCAAGGCCTTGACATTTTTCCTTGATTATGGAGAAACAAAACAAAACAAAAGATAGAATCATACAATTTTAATTAAAAAATTTCCAATAAAATCTACAGGAACTATTGACTACTTTGTGATATGAAACTTCTGTTGCTTATTTAGATGTCTTTACTTTGACAAGTCGCAAAGCCTGCATGCTATATTAATAGGAATGTTTTAGTCTACCAGGCAGAAATTTCAGAATTGACTTTCAGCTTTCCTCTGCTTTGTATGTTGAGATAAAAAATGTTTAATGTTCATGAATTTTATAGGGTTTTTATTTTTATTTTTTCCCCTTTCTTATTTTTTTTTTCTTCTTCACAAGTCTTTCACATTAACCTGAAAACTGTTTTGCAACTGGTCACAAAAGTGAGGGTATTAGTGCTGGTACAATAAATGGCTACACATTATTTAATTGTGTGTAAGAAGAAATCCTTCTCCACAACTGACAGGCCAGTAGCAGGTGTATCAATAAATTTAGCAATAACACTCTAATAACTGCCAAACAGAACAACTGCAATAATTAGGCTGTGTAAATAAAATAACTGCTGTGTTCTTCCTGAATTAGAAAAAGAGATAGATGATGTTAACAGATCATCATATCTCAGATACTAACATCTCCCAACTTGCACTGTAATGTATGTCAATTTAAGAAACATTCAGGAGAACAGTAAACTGGAAATTTATTAACATACTAAAGTTATTTTTAAAACGATCAGACCTAGGAAGTATTATTGGCTCTCTTTGCACATGTGTTGAAACAGCTTAATTTACAGTTGTGCCCAGAACTCTGGGGTCTCTGTTTGGCATCTAGGCACAGGTGCAGAATGAATGTTAAATAACAGCCTTAATTAAAACTCCAAGTAAATCCCAAACATTATCAGCTAGCATTAAGCATGAAGAATGAATTAGACTGCTTCAGGCTTTAGAAGGGACTTTTTGTTTATTCTCTATAATGTAGGTAAAGATCACCCTTCACTTGACTTCTTTTTTCTCCTGCTCTGCTCATTCTTATTTTACATCTTGAAAATAGACACAAAGAAATCTCTATATGAATGTCTCACTGATATTCTGGTGTTGTTCCTACATACCCACTGGTTTCTTTCAGCTGAGCTTTCAGCTCCACAACTACACTACAACAAAAATTATTGCTTGTGACATTAAACACTGCATCTTTTTCATGTAAAAACAAGCTCCTGGTTTTCATATTATAGTAGCTGAAAGATCTCAGGAGTTCTCAAGGCTAAAAGCTCTTATAACAACTCCCTTCTCTCACTCTTCCTGCTTTCAAAGAGAAAAATGAAAGATAATCATAAGAATATAGACAAAGCCAGCAGGCAGTAACAGGTAATTAATGGAAAAAGGTAAAACCATTGACATACTTCTATCTCTATAAATATGTTTTAGAGTAAATAAAGAACTGTCCTAGTCTTTAATCTGTTAAAACTTTACAGAAAAGCACTAGTGTATCTTATTTAAAATCCAATTTTTATTCTTACATATGATAGAGGATGAAAAATAGTTCACATTCATGTCTTTTGAAGTGAAAATTTGAATCAGTAAAGGCAAATGGAAGACAAACACATGTATTTTCCCTGTTTTGTACCTGCAAGAAAAGAAGTCCTATACAGTCCAATTCATTTTTAATTTCACCCCCGGTGTCTTGTAAAACCAGCTATTAAATTTACTTTCACTGGATAAAACTGTAATAGATCATGCACTAAAAACAGAATCATCAAATTCTTCCTTGAACATCTATGCTTTTGTACTTGTTTAATATATTAATACAGAAATCTTAAACTTGCCTTTATCATTACTTATTACAAAGAGGAAAAGAGCATTTTCACAGATGAAAACAACAGTGATTTGCTTTAAAAAGTTGGTAACCTAAATATTCTTCCAGAAGAAAGAGACCTTAATAGAAGAATCTCTATGGGGACTTGTAGCCAAACCAAGTCCTTAGATGTACAATGATTTAAGATGAATTCAAGTTATAAAGCCCTAAAACCAGAAATATTTGGTGTTAATGCAGTAAATGTTCAAGTAAGTAGATTTGTATTTTGGTTGCTTGAAGAATGTTGTCTGCTTTTAGTGGCTTGATTCCTATCGCCATTGTGAGAAGAAGGAATAGAATAAAAACAATTTCACTGATTTGTTTGTAAGACTTGGCTCCTAAAATATATCAATAATGCTATGTATCTAAGGGATGAAAAGGATGAAATACATTTTCTGGAGAGGATTTGAAATCAAACTAGAATACTAATGTTCTTAGTATTTAAAAGCAGGAAAAACCCATTTAGAAGCACTGACAATACTGGGGGGAGGTGGGGTGGGGAAGAACTAATTCCATATGTTCTGTTCTTTCAAAACTTACTGTATGATAATGGAAAATATACAAATATGTAAAAAGTATTAATCTACCACTGAAAAGCTTAATGCCTCACATGCTTGGTCCTCAGTTTTACATAATCAGGAAATTTTTCAATGAGCTCTCACAAATCCCTTAAATCGTGAGAATCACAGTCTCAAAGAATCTCATCGCTTAAATATGGTTGTTTTACTGAGCAACTCATTGCCCCTCGTTTTATTTATTTATTCATTTCTTTTAAGAGTTTCTATAAGTTTTTTGTTAAAATAGACAATAGATCTGGTACTGTCTGCATATTTTCTGGCAGACTAAACTTCCAGAGAAGCTAAGAGATTATTGCATATAAAAGGAATAGTGGAAGAAGTTTTTCAATATTTCTTCTGCTAAATCACATTCTGTAAAGATTTACATAATATCAATGGAAAATATAAAGATTTTAATGTATTTCAGAGTAATTGAATTCAAAATTCTTCCTCTTCTTGAAATACTCAATTGTGTGGCTAAAGTAATTCAACTTGAAAAATTCACGTAGTCTCATAAATCTTTGCAGGATTCTATGAATTGTTATCTGATCAGACCCAAGCTGAGGCTGTAGAATCTGTGCAAGTGTTGCTTCTAATATTCTTATTTTTAAGTAAATCCTCATACTACTTTCTAAATAAATAATTGTATCTGACTTTAGAGAAGGTCTTGAAAAGCAAAAATGAAGACAAGATAGATCTTGAAAAATATTTTCCCAATAAATTTTATTATCAACCAGTTTTTATTATCTGCCTATTTTCAAGTACCCAAGCTGTACTGCCAGCACTTACAGTCCGAATCAGTAAGACAAATGTTATAAAATGCAACTCACTATGAGAAGCCACATCTTTTGGGAGAGTTTTTTTTAAGGAAGTTCAGCCTTGTCCAGCTTTCAGGGTAAGCCTTAGAAACCATAGGATAGAATGATAGAATCATAGAATAGAATTACAGAATGTTTTGGATTGGAAGAGATGCTAAAGATTATTCAGTTCCAAGCCCTCTCCCATGCACAGGGCTCCCACCCATTAGATCAGGCTGCTCGGGGCCCCATCCAGCCTGGCACTGTGCACCTCTGGAGATGGGACTTATACAGTTTCTCTAAACAACCTTTTCCAGTGCCTCATCACTGAGTAAAAAATTTCCTCCTAATACCAGTCTAAATCTCCCCTCTTTTAGCTTAAAGCCATTTCTCCTTGTTCTATCACAATCAGACCATGTAAAAAGTCAGTCTTGTTTACAAGCTATCTCTGTGTATACTGGAAGGCCAAAATTAGGTTTCCCTAGAGCCATCTCTTCTCCAGACTACATATGCACAGCTCCTTCAACATTGTCACAGGAGAGGTGCTCCAGTCTTCTGATCATTTCTGTGTCTCTCTTCTGGACCTGCTCCAATAACTTCATATATTTATTGTCTTGAGACCCTAGGCCTTAAAGTGTTACTCCAGATGGGGCCTCATGAGAGTAGAGTAGAGGTGTACATCTCCTCTATCACCCTACTGGCCACCTCCCTTTTGATGCAGCCCTGGAAAGAGCTGGCAGTGGTTCATTTCAAACTTTTAATCCACCAGTATCCCAAGTCCTTCTCCACAGGTCACCTCTCAATGAATTCTTCTCCCAGTCTGTAACTGGGATTGTCTCGATCCAAGCACAACAGCTTGCAGTTGGCCCTGCTGAATCTCACTAGGTTCTAATTTCCTCTTAATAATGAATATTTTACTGTTTGGATGGTTACTTGATGAGTACATTAACCTTCAGTAAAAAAGTAAACTGAGCATACATCTGGCTCCTATGTATATTTGGAGCTAAAACTTTTGGGAAGACAACATTCGTACACTAACTTTGAAATCAATTCTCATGATCTTGCCACAGGGCAAGAAGTCGTGTCCTGGCATTTGAAGCAATCACTAGAAGTCAAAGTACATAACCTTGTTAAGTAAGAAAGCCAACATAATTTTCTGCCCCTTAGATGCAATTTGTGTTTCATATAAACCCATAACAGAAAAGCTAAGTGTGAAGGCTCTTAGAGCTCTTGACAGCTCTATGAATCCAGAAATTCTCAATAGCTTAGAAACAAAGATGATGTAGATATTCAGTAAAAAAAAAAAAGCTTCAGCTTTCAAGGTTACATAACATAAAACTTCACTAGGTGTTAGAGAAATCCAATATTAAATTTTCTAAAAACTGATGATATATGACAATAATTATATAACAGCCTAATTTTATACAAGTAATTGTATGGAAAAAAAACAAAAGTACTGTAAGTGTTTCAATACCTGAGTTCTTAGATTTCATTGAACATGACTCACAAAATGTTACAGCCTTTCTTGGTGTGTTCTGTATCGAGAGAAGCTCTGAATAACTTAATGTAAAATCTTTAGCTGTTGAAATTACATGACTTAACATGCTTTTTTCACACAGTGTAGTATTGAAAAGGTCATCTAATAATAAAAAATGCCAATATTAAACCTATCAAAATAATTTACATCTTCAATCATGAATAAAAATATTTAATGTTACAGAGCAAAAATTTATTTGATCTCTCTATACTTGCAAGTGTAGTAAGAAAAGTCTAAGGACTTCAAAAAAGCTTTGTGAAAAATTTTATTATTCCTGAATCTCATTCATTATATTCCTGTCCAACACACACACACACACACACACACACACACAAAAAAAAAAAAAAAAAAGATGCTGGGGATCTTTAATGAGTCTACTGCTTCCAGACTGCATCTCCATTAGTTCTATATATTCAAAAGACTCCTCCAGATTAATTAATATTCTTGCTAACATTAACTTTCTGTCACATAAACTAGTAGTTTCATAAGACCCTGCAGAAAGGTTCCAAAGCCAAAGCTTGCCACGAAAAGAATCCAGCAATGTTGTCACCATTTCTAATAGATTGCATAATCTCAGTGAGACATAGTTATATTAATGACAGCAATAAATCTCTCTGTGAGTCTTGAAATATGAAAAAAGCACCTACATTAACATAGATAAGATTTCTGACAAGGCAGAAGGAACAGAAAATGACTGAAAATAAAGTTAATAGCACAGTAGTTTTAATTCAGTTGGATTCATTAAGTCCCGTTTACCCTACATAAGTATTATCACTCTATAAGTAATAACACTCAAGAAAATCAATGAGCTTTACTATTTAGACCAAAATGACAACCTGGCAGTGAAGATCTTCATCCATGAATGCTGCTTAAGCTTTAGGTTGATATTCTTCTGCTTGGTTGTATTGGTTAATCCTGAGTTAAAACGTTTAAATAGCTCATAAATGTGCCTTTAATGTATTCAGGAGGTGACTTTAAATTTCTACATGTATACAGCAATATCTCTGAATCTACAGTATCACCTTAAGATGTTAATTCAGTTCTTTCTCAGCCTAATGTATGCAATAAATTAATGCTTCTTTTAGAAGCATAGAGATATCTCAGGACGCAGAAGACTACAAAAAACTGTTATTAGATAGTCAACAGCACTCAACTATCTACTGCATTTTCCTCATCAGCCAACAAATATGAGGAAAGTATATATATTAGCTCTTTAGCAAATACAACATTCCAGGGGATGTTTCAGATCAATTTGCAGAATAGGCATATCTTAGAAAGTATGAAACAACAGGAGATGCAGGGAACATCTAAGCTGCAAAACAAAATTTAGTTTTCTGCTATATTTTTTTTTTAATTTCCACTCTATCCCTAATCCCCCAGTGTGTTCACCAATGGAGTCTACTCTTAAATATGTACAATATACATGGTACTGTACTAAGTATACTATATGTATACATAAAGTACAATTATATATTTTTTAGTAAAGTTATTTACAATTATAAATGTGAATCTATATAGCTTAGGTCAAGCTTGGTTTTCAGTCAGGGTCCAGTTCCATTTGTAGAGAGAATTTCTGTAGCTCTGTCTTTACTGAGTGAAAGTATTCTGATATTTACTTTTATATCAGTAAAAGATTATATTTGTATATAAAAATTGTTTTTTATATGCTTTCATAATTTTGAGCAGAAAGGTAGTTAATTTTCAGTCTCCTTCCAACATCAGCTATTACACATATCTACAAACTATAAAAAATTTGCTCACAATAAAATTGAGAATGAATGTTTGTATCCATGTAGAACACTTGTTTGATACATAAACTGCACTGATCATTAACAGTTTACTCAAAGACTGGCTCATGTTTTATTTCACATATTTTAGTGATATAGGAACTTTAACATATAAGCCTCTCTTCCTCATTATATCCTCAGATAGTCTGTATCTTCAGGAACAATATCTTAAAAAACATTGAGGCATTTTCCTTCCCTTCACAAATTAGTCTTAACAAATAATAAAAGGAGAGGTCTCAGCAGGAACAGTTCTAAATTTAAGATCACTTTCTGGTCATTGCTATATCAGTTGCTAAAGCAACTATGGAGGAAAATACATGTTCACTTTCAAACCACTGCAAGGTATGAGGTACATTATGATTATTTTTCCCCAGTTATTCCACTGTAGAAACAAATATATAACATGTAAAAATGATAAAGTCATAATATCATTATTATATTGTCCTAAGGCACAATTAATTACATTGGAAAGAAAAGTTATCTAGCATGCCTCTGTAACTAAAATAGGAATATGTTTAACTTCCAAATCTATACTTTCTGAAAGACAGAAGCATTTTATGGCTAAAATACTGTCTAACACCATTTTATATTCTCCTCATTCCTGTGTCTAAAAACATCAATAAGCTGCTTTCCTAGCCTGGATTTTTTTCAACATGTAAACCTCTGGTTAAGCTTTATAATCTGTTGCAGAATGTAATAATCCCAGGAAGTGAAATGAATGAGAATGGAGAGTGTTCAAAATGACTCAAAAGCTAAAATTAGAAGTAGTTTTTACCCTTGTTTAAAATTTAAATCTAATTGCAATGAAAGTTATGTCTATTTGTCTAGAAAGGGCTAACATGCAATTTTGAATATCTCAGTAATATACATGCATTTAATAGTCATGTTATGTGTGTAAGAAATGATCATAATTCCTTCCTCTTATCCCATTCTCAGGGGTAAGAGAATGCCCACAGGATAAGCATTTTAAGATGGGTCATATATATATATCGTCTAGTCCCAGATAAAACTGAATGGACTATTTTTCTCTCCTCACCTTCAGCCTCTTCTGCATCTTGTGGAATTTATTCTTATGGCCAATGCTCTATTTGTTTTGGGCTTACAATGGAAAAGATTTGCGAAAAGCAGAGGAATTAATAAAAAAAAAAAAGGAAAAAAAGGAAAAAAAATGACCAATTGCATCAGTAAGTTGTAGTAAGATTAATTTCTAATTTTCTATAAGGAACATCACCACAGGTCAGAGGAATGAACTATCAGAAAGAGAAAAATCGAGAATATAAATGACATGGAATATAATGTTGTTATTTTTGAAAACATAAGAATGACTGAAGGCTACAGAACTAATTCTGGACCATACCACCAATAAAAAAATTCTTCAGATAAGGGTGCTAGGAAATAAAATAAAATGAGAAGGTCACCAGGCCTGAAAGAAAAAATATCATACCAGTACATCCTTTTAATGTTTCTTTATTACATCATTTCTCAGTGGTACACCCATATTGAAGGATTTATTAGAAGTAGGCTAGAGAGATTATCTAGCTGTCTTGAGTGGCACTGAGTGAACTGATGACTGAAAGGCACCACACGTCACGGTCATCAGTGATTGCAAGTAAACTGGGGTTATGAGTTAGCAGACAACAAAAAAGAGAGAAACTTGGCTTGTGTTATAGCTCTAGGTCAGTCCTGCACCCATGCTGATTGAAACAGCTAATTGCCAGGCAGTGAAAGCAGAAGAATGAACAAATGGCAAAAGGAGGAGGTACTGCAGCAGATTCAACTGTCTGTAACTAGAATCTACGTGATATAGCCAAGGATCCACCAGAACATGACTAGTGGAATGAATACAGGTAGGAGACCTGTGAAATGACTTTAAGAGCACTAAATGACAAAGCTCATTCCCAAACTTCTCACACAATCAGGTGAAGGTGCTGCTCTGTTTTCTTTCCCAAGTGCTCCTGCCTTTCTACATCACCACAATCCTGTGCCTTGTTCCATAACAATATGCAAACTGAGCTGAGGCTGTATGAATGCTGCCTAGCTGAGCAACAGGGTAATTTATTCTTCAAGATAGAAGAGAAAAAAAAGTGAAACTTGTACAATAAGAAGAAGTGCTAAGCAAAATTTCACACTAACACTACTGCAGAACAGCCCATGCATACAGGCAGCTAAGAAACCTACTCCAATTAACTTCACTCCAGGAGATGTGTCAAAGGTAACTGTATGTTCATGAATTTTTAGTGATTTTAATTTTTCATAGAGGAGGACATTCATTCATTCATATACTGTAACATCTGAGAAGATGAGTGGTTTTCACACAGCACCTCATGAAAAGAAGAAATGGGAATAAAGTGTGCAATAGACTGAATGCAGCAGATGTGCAGCCGTCACTTAATTTAGTCACCCTAACTGAACAAAAAGAATTTGTTCTGTGTGGTTGCCAAGTACAGGTAATAAAGAGCAATCTAAGGTGCTTCATTTTGCCCAATAATAATGATGGTAAAGTATTAGACTTCTGCTGCTGTCAGATTAATCACTTCTTTATCCCACCTGTTATAGCAGTACCTTTTAGAGAAACAGAAAAAAATGCCAAAGACTGGTGCCTTATTTTGCAGTATTTGTACCTGCTACGCTGCAGACAAAACCAGATGTGAGTTACAGCTATATTAATAGCACATGATCTTAAAAATCATAAGTTTTCCTCAAAGTTTTCCAACCATGTTCGTAAACATCAAAGTAGAGCTAATTTAATTTTCTAAAGTAAGTCACTCCTTTCTACACAGCTGCTAAGTAAATGGCAAAATCATCTTCTCTATTTAAAAATTAGTTGGAATTATTTGGGAAATATATGAAAAGTACTCACTTTGAAAAATATTTTGCATCTTTTTACTATTCTGCAGTGTACTGGAAGAGCTGTGATTTAGTCTGGAGTGAATGAACTATGACTAAATACAGAAGTGTAGCAATAGTTTAGAAGTCAATCTTTTAAATATGTGGTATTTGTTACAAACACAGAGGTAATGCCTCTCTAAATCACTATTTTCTGGCTTTAAAGTTAAACATATGAATAAATAATCATGTGGCTTGAAGTTTCTGTTATGTTTTCTTACCTTGCAATCTTTGCCAAAATTAGAAGCAACTATTTACATAAAAGCACCCTTGTTCTTTTTTTCTTTCATATAAATATAATTGCAAATTGGATATCCTTGATCTGTTTCTTTAAAGCAAAATACCATTTAATATGCAGACTAAAAATGTATTTAAAAAGTCAGAACTGTTACTCAGATTCTACTACTGTTAAATAATAGACAAGCAAATTTGTAACAGATGGAACTACTTCTATTATATTGAAAAACAGCATTTGTATATTTAAGAGCTATAATTCAATATCTAGAAATCCAAAGAGGCAAGAATCAGTTTATGTTAAATAAATAATCTGCTAGATGAAAACCAGACAGTGGATAGGCAGACTTTCAGATAATTTTTTTGCATGCACTCAAAATATCATTTGCTCCATCCACTTTTCTGCTGACAGGAACAAAAAGCATTAGTTGACAAAACCAAGAAAAGATGGAAATCCAGAAATAAATCAGTCTAGCAGTGAGGTGGAATTACACATGTGCTTTTAAAAGTCATGGTTAATTCCCTGTTGGAATAAGCTAGAAAACTCTATTCAGAGTAGAATATGTTGGTATTTTTCTTCCCACACTGTGATCTGTTTTTTGTCAAAGCTTAAATCTGTTTTCATCTTTAAGAACAATTTGTTTAACCAATTATGAGATTTCCCAGTAGAAAAGGAGAGATGTCCCCTGTAACGTGTTTGGTATTGCTAATAGCAACATGAGCTTTATTATATTAAAAAAAACCCAAACAAACAAATTCAATTCAGTCACTAAAATTTAATAAATTCTAAATACCGACTTCTCCAAAGCACAAGCATCAAGCCCCATTTTGTCAGACAATGGGAAAAATCTCATTGCTACAATAAGACACTAGGTTTCCAACTGGAGGAAGAGACAACCTCTTTTCTAGTGCAATCTTCGTCATGTTGTCTTATTTACACTGTGAATGCACTCCAATGAAGTAGTATTTCTACCCCTTTCAGAGTTTGAGTATTTTCATTTTAAACAGAACAGCATGTCTTCCACTGAGGACAAGGAGCAGGAAAGCTCTCTGTAAGAGGTGAAATACTACTCTTAAAGTTATAGAAGAAAATGTATAAACTTATTAATTACATCCTACAAAGAAAGATGCATGAATCTTCAAGTCTGCCATTTCAGAAAAGGACATGTATTGGTAGTGCTCTGGTGAGTCAAAGATGCATATGCCTGGCTTTGTCTTATTTTCCTTTGGGACTTCATTACAGCTTGAGGGTTAGCATAGGTGTCAAGGAAGCCTCCTGTACTTTATATCAGTCTGGTTGTCATTGGCCTTTGCTGTTTTCTTTTTGATGAATTGTGATACTTAGACTATAGATACTTCTGTGCAGACATAGGGAGCAACTACATAGGTTGCACAGAAAGTAATGTTCCTATTTATTTCCATGGAAATTACCATAGACACAAAAAGCACAGTAGCACTATTTGATAGGAACAAATTCTCAGCTACAAAACACAATTTTTTGACATAGTCATTACCATTAAATACACATTTTCACTAGTGGGGTACAAATGCCTGCATGCTATACTCATCAAAATCTGCACCAGAGGAGGTGAAACCACTGTTTCACAGACGCTGTGATGACATAATTGCTAGGAAAATGTTGCCCACACAGCCATCTTTCACTGGCCCAAACAGGTGGAAGTCTGAAGGTTTCAAATCCAGACTGTACAGCAGGTGTGGTGAGACAGTCCAGATGAATCTGATAATATGCTCCACAGTCTTCAAACTGGTATGGGGTCTTGCACTACCATGTTGCAAGAGAGGGTTTATCTTTTCTGGTTTGACTCTGTAATTCCAAGCCTTCAGCTTGTAGCAGTCAGATGTAACAGTCAGGGTTGGTGTTTTTTCCTGGTTCCAGGAAATCCAGAAAGATCATCCCTTTCCTATCCCAAAAGATAGTGAACAATAATTTACCCACTGAGGACTACATCTGGAACTCTTTCTGCAATGTGTAATTCACATGTTGCCATTCTGTGTACTGCCATTTTGGCTTTAGCTCATAGCAGTGAAACCACTTCTTATGAACAGTAATCCAGGAATGGAATTCAGGAAATTGTCACCTCCAGCCTTATATTGGTTCAGTAGGTCCTGACAAATTTGTATATAGTATTCTTTCTGTTCTTGTATGAGCATCTGTGGAACACACCTGATGTTGCCACCACCATTTCCATTGAAGCTAATATTCAGCTTTGTACACAGTACTCTGGTCACAGTTCAATGAATTGTGTGGATAAGCTGCTCGAGGCACTCTTCATTTCATGGTGTGACAGCTGTGCATAGCCATCTGGAATGTGGCTTATTTTTCATGTCACTGTCATCACTGCTGGAATTCACCACTCACTGCCTTTTTGTGCTAAGATCCACAGTTTGGTCTCCATAAGCATTCTGCAAATGTCGATGAATGTTAATGGGTGTCACTTTTTCTGCATGGAGAAATTAAGTTCCACACCTTTGCTTTGTTTGTATTTCTTACAGACACCATTTTGTTAGACTGCCCGTCTGCTGCTATCTGTCACACCTCTGACACCATGGGTCAACATAATGAAAGAGGCATTACTTTCAGTGCAGTCCTCATAGTGGCAACAAATAGTTACCAAGTCAATGAAGATATTGTGAAAATATTTACCTAAGTTTCTTATAAGATAATAAAAATAAATTATGAACATCTGTTACTTTATAAAACATTTTCTAGGGCTGGTGCATAGCAAAATTATTTCCAGTTTCTTTCATATAATTGTATTTCACATGGAAAGAACCTTTTTTTGACTACCTAGCTTAATTAAATCAGGCAACTGACTTTCTTTCTGCCTGCTGTGTATGCAGTCTGTAATATATTGTGCAAAAATCCTGTGGGTGAGGGGATGTTGAAAACTGTGTAACTTAGCAAACTGTGTCATGACTGTGATATCAAAGACCTAGAGAAACTGGTTGAAAGTCTAGAATGACTAAATCATTTTGTTGTCACAACTCCATCTACCAAACAAATTAGCTTTTTCTAAGTGCGCTGAGATAATTCTGTAAATTTACAGGAATTAGTTTATCAAAATTCAGCAAAGATAACAAAGGATAGAAAATGTCTATCCTTTCTTCCTAATTCACATATTGCTGTAATGAGAATAAATGGAAAAATGGCATGATAGTACTGCTGTTGTGATTGCACACTCATTACATGTCATATTCATGTATCATTGAAGGGCTTCTGTCTTCAGAGATACTATGAAGAATCTTTATTTCTTTGTTTTCCTTTCTGTTTCTGTCACTCATTAGAAGCTGAAATAGTTACGTTTGCCAGATCCTGTACTTTAAATCTCTTGATCTTTTCTTTCAAAATTACTTAAACAACATTTTCAATCTTTCTATAACCAAATAGCTGCATGTTCTACTTGGTACTGTTTACAGATATTCTTTGCTTTACTGAAAATTGTCATGGTTATGGAGCACCATACTAGGATTTTACTGCGTATGCAGCCCATCCTTACGTACACTTCTAGACCTCCAAATGAACCAAAAAAAGAAAATGAAATGAAATAAAATAAAATTAGGTTTTCCTATAAATTTCTGTGTGGTGGGTAGTTAAGTGTTCTGATGCTAAGTATACAGCTTTGATAGTCCAGAATCAGGAAAGTCCCAATTAATTCTGTCCCTTTTTTCTCCACGTGGTTGTTCTTCATTTCAGAGATCTTACTCAATTTTGTGTGCAGTGAGAAGTTGATGTTTGGAAATCTGGAATGTAAGGCAGTTTAGGTGATCTGTGACTAAAATAGCAATAAAGTTTTAGGTAAAGTCTGAAAGACAGTTGATAAGTCATGCTATTTCATTCTACTTTAATCTGCAGTTCACCCAATCCTAGTGTGAAAAGCCAAGTGGGGAAATTTATACTCTTTCATTTTGTAGCTCAGCTGATCCTAAACACTGTTACTGATACATTTTCAGGCATTAAATTCACATTCAGTCACAGATTGCATTCATTTAGAACATTAAAGGAAAAGGGGTGTGAAGCTGACTTATTCAAACAAATCAATCTATTGTTTCACTATGGAAAAACTCTCAAACACCCAAATCCCTACAAAGCTGCAGAAGTTATAGCATGCACAAAAGTAAAATCTCAGTCTTAGGAAGAGTGTTCAAGACAGTATCACAGCTGCCACATTCCCCTATAGCACAATTCTCAAGGCATAATACCATGTTTAAGATATGTCATATTTTCATACAAGCAAATTTAAAATTTTACTTCTGAAAGCCTTCTTCTTAATATTCTGTGAGAGTAAATCATCATTCTGGGAACTGCATCCTTTAGGTTTGCAAAGCAGCGAGTTGTTGATCAGGTACCTTTGTTTCTGCCATAGGCATCTCTCCTCATTAGGAGAGAACACTTCTGGTGGAGCACATTTTTCTACCTATATCTGCTCTTCATTCTGACTGATAAATAAATTGATTTGATGAGAAATCAGATGAGCTTGAACAAGATCAGTTCAGCTATGAAAGCAATACTAGTTAGTTCTAGATAATACTGAGCTTAGTTAACTCAAGAATGTAGGAAAAAATAATGCTAAGATTAATCATCATCTGTCTTCAATATTTGTGACACTGAATGCTAACCAGTGTCAGGCTATTTTATTTTCCTGTAATTTTAAAATAATGGATTAAACCACGAAAATACATTGAATATTCAGAAACTCTAAAAATATTTTCCTCTTAAAGCCATAAAAGTTCTGTGGTATTTTCTTCAGTGCTTTAAATCCCATCTGAAGCAAAAGTGGGGAAGATCTTACTCTGCACTCTTAAGACTCATTCTCATCTGCAAATCTGTTCACCACTCAACCATCTCCAGTTGGAATTACCTGTTCTTGATTTTATAAAATTTGAATGTGTATGCAACTAGTACAAGAAACCATAGATTTTTCAGCATAGAGAAAAGCACGGAAGCAATACCAGCTAGCCAAGAAACAAACCAACCTTCATAAAAGTGAGTGGCTGCCTATCCTACATGAAGAATAACAGCCCCACAAGATGGAGAATTTCTAAGTCTTGCGCCAATTCATAGTGTTTGCCAAAACATTTGGAATTACATTCATATCCTCTCTTGAGAGTAGGTGTGCATTTTCAGTGCTAATTCTCTCTAGGATAAGGAGCAGCACAACGAAAAGACTTGATCTAATAAGACTAAACTGAAATTTTGCCCATATTTATTATTAAGATTGGGTTAACTCAGGCCCCAGAACTTCTGTATATTCACGTGATACATTCAGAAGAGGAGAGATTCAATAAAAGCTTTCTGTATTGAAATCTAAATGTATATTTGATGCATAATTTCAGTGAAAATATTTTGGTAAATCTATCCTGAAGTCTTTCTTTTTTCTGGTATCACTAAGTTTCTTACTGAAATGAAAAAACACATCCCAGTTGAAGTAAAATGAGAAACAACTGTTTCTCGTATCGAACATATAGAAATGTTCTTAACTATGAGGTGATAAAATGAATGTTCCTTAGATTTGCACATGATATTTTTGAAAACGTAAAACAAAATATCTTTACTTGGATATGTGCTTTATATAACTATGAATTATTTGTAAACAAGAAAAAGGTGACAAAATAATCAAGAAAAATGTTTTCTATCAAATTATGCTTTCTATTGAAAAATGAGAGGCAGGGAACATGTTCACTATTTATGATCTGATTGACAGATCAACAAGTAATCTAGGTTGAATTATCAAACAAATTGAACAAGTGGTCCTTTTAATCTATTATTGTATACTATGTATGTATATTACATATAGATGTATATATTGTATATATTAGATATGTATTATTTCTTTACTGTGATAAAGTAATGATGACAGTTTAAAGCATGAAAAACATCTTTACAGTTAACAATATCTGCAGAGATGTTTAAAAATACTTACATCGCTTTCATGGCCTTCTCTTAAATTGTAAGTGAGATCGTGCTGTATGTCTTCAACAAACTTGTGAGCATACTCTGGGTAAAGATCAAGTACTTCAAAGAGACCTTTGAGGATAATGCATTGGAGGTCACAGTAAGTTAGAGCTTTAACATCTGCATTTGTTTTAATGACTTGATCCCTAATGGATAGGTTTGCTCCAATTAAATCTCCTTTACCTAAAAGAAAAAGTGAAAAGAATCAACTTCAAAGCAAAGTCATTCTTGACTACTGTTTTATTACCATAACTCTGTTTAGCAATTACTAAATTTTAAAACCCATAATTCCTCCTGGTTTTTGTTTGTTTGTTTGTTTGTTTATTTGTTTGTTTGTTTTTGTTTCAGGAACAATGTTGTATGAACTTAACAAGAGGTCCAAAGACTAATTTATGGACATGTAACTATCGCATTTAAGGGAGAAATAAAAACTAAAAAAACACTAACACTAAAAAACATAAGATTTATTGCAGTAATAATAAAAATATTAATAGGAGATGGAATTTTGAAAGTGAAAAGTTATTGTTTCTTTGTTGATTATTTCATTTGAATAGCCAGTTGTTAACATAAGATTATAAACATGACATGATTAAATGTAGATATTCAATTCAAATTAAAATTTTACTCAGAATTTGTGTTGTAAAACATTTGCAGGTTGTGATGTTTATAGCTGTGTAGCTACACTTCATGATGTATCTTAGTTATAGTGGGTAACAATGAGGTGGAAAGTCAACAGCACTTCAGTCAATAAAAAAGAATGGATTCCTAGGGAGGAATAACTGCATGCACCAGTACAAGTTGAGGGATGAGCTGCTGGAGAGGAGCTCTGAGGAGAGGGACCTGGGTGTCCTGGTGGANTATATTGTATATATTAGATATGTATTATTTCTTTACTGTGATAAAGTAATGATGACAGTTTAAAGCATGAAAAACATCTTTACAGTTAACAATATCTGCAGAGATGTTTAAAAATACTTACATCGCTTTCATGGCCTTCTCTTAAATTGTAAGTGAGATCGTGCTGTATGTCTTCAACAAACTTGTGAGCATACTCTGGGTAAAGATCAAGTACTTCAAAGAGACCTTTGAGGATAATGCATTGGAGGTCACAGTAAGTTAGAGCTTTAACATCTGCATTTGTTTTAATGACTTGATCCCTAATGGATAGGTTTGCTCCAATTAAATCTCCTTTACCTAAAAGAAAAAGTGAAAAGAATCAACTTCAAAGCAAAGTCATTCTTGACTACTGTTTTATTACCATAACTCTGTTTAGCAATTACTAAATTTTAAAACCCATAATTCCTCCTGGTTTTTGTTTGTTTGTTTGTTTGTTTGTTTGTTTGTTTGTTTTTGTTTCAGGAACAATGTTGTATGAACTTAACAAGAGGTCCAAAGACTAATTTATGGACATGTAACTATCGCATTTAAGGGAGAAATAAAAACTAAAAAAACACTAACACTAAAAAACATAAGATTTATTGCAGTAATAATAAAAATATTAATAGGAGATGGAATTTTGAAAGTGAAAAGTTATTGTTTCTTTGTTGATTATTTCATTTGAATAGCCAGTTGTTAACATAAGATTATAAACATGACATGATTAAATGTAGATATTCAATTCAAATTAAAATTTTACTCAGAATTTGTGTTGTAAAACATTTGCAGGTTGTGATGTTTATAGCTGTGTAGCTACACTTCATGATGTATCTTAGTTATAGTGGGTAACAATGAGGTGGAAAGTCAACAGCACTTCAGTCAATAAAAAAGAATGGATTCCTAGGGAGGAATAACTGCATGCACCAGTACAAGTTGAGGGATGAGCTGCTGGAGAGGAGCTCTGAGGAGAGGGACCTGGGTGTCCTGGTGGATGACAGGTTGGCCATGAACAAGTAGTGTGCCCTGTTGTCCAAGAAAACCAATGGTATCCTGGGTTGCAATAAAAAGAATGTGGCCAGCAGGACAAGGGAGGTGATCATCCCCCTCTACTCTGCCCTGGTCAGGCCTCACCTGGAGTATTGTGTCCAATTCTGGGTGCCCTGGTACAAAAGGGACAGGAATATCCTTGAAAGAGTCCAGCGGAGGGCTACAGAGATGATAAAGGGCATGGAAACCACTCTCATGAGGAAAGACTGAGAGACTTGGGTCTGTTCAGCCTTGAAAAAAGAAGACTCAGAGGGGATCTGATCCATGTCAATAAATATCTAAGGGGCATGAGGCATAGGGACAAGGGTGGACTCTTCTCAGCAGTATATGCTGACAGGAGAAGGGGAAATGGCCACGAACTGATGCATAGGAAGTTCTGCACAAATATGCATGGGAACTTCTTCACAGTGCAGGTGACAGAGCACTGGCACAGGTTGCACAGAGAGGTTGAGGATACTCCTCTGGAAACATTCGAGCCCCACCTGGATGCCTACCTCTGCAACCTGGTCTGGGGAGCTGCTTGGCAGGGGAGTTGGATTAGATGGTTTCTAGAGGTCCCTTCCAACTCCTACAATTCCGTGATTCAGTGATTCTAAAGCCATTATATTTTCATTTATAGACATGTAACCATGTGTTGAGAAACATAAGTATTTTCTATTGAAGAGCTTACATAAAGATTTGGTCTGAGATATTATGTCCAAAGAGCATTCATTGAACCAGAGGTCTTTCTCAAGGGTTAATGTAGATAATCTTTATAAAAAATCTGGACAGTGCAATGGAGTGCTCTCTTGAGTTTATGCATTAAACTGAGTTGGAGGGAGCAGCTGATATGCCGAGGGGAAAAGCATATGTAATTTGGGGGATCTTAATAAGCTGGGGAAAAATGTCTGATGAAATTCAGAAAAATAAATGCCAAGTTCTGCGCCTGGAATGGAATATGTCCCAGTAGTAGTGTGATGTTAAGGTTGACTAGCTGGAAAGCAGATCTGCAAAAAGAACATGAGTTTCCTCATATACACAAACTAAAAATATGCCCTCTCCTTAAAGTGTGTCAAGAGCATCCTTAGCAGCATTATCAACATGAGAGTCAGCAGGTCCCAAGGAAGTAA
>VXAB01006143.1:0-22774 GCA_013399175.1 Odontophorus gujanensis
TGAATCTCGTGAGGTTCAACAAACCTAAATGTGAGGTCCCTGCTCATTGGTGGGGATCTGGACTAGATGGCCTTTAGAGGTCCCTTGCACCTCTGCTTTAGGTTTCTACGATCCTGTGTTTCCCCAAGGGGAGGTCGGGCCTGTCATGCTTCAGCCCAGTACAGCCCAGTCCCGTGACAGGGGCAGAAGGGACCCACGATCCCACGTCCCGGGAAAAAGGGAAGAGGGGTAGGTAGGGGAAAAGGCAGGGAGATGGGCCAGGACGAGAAAAACAACAGCCACCGGCTAAGGGAAAAAATGAATTTACTAAAAATGACAGCGGAATGCGAGATAATACAATACAGCGCAATGTAATTGGAACTGAAGCAAATAAATCAAATACGTGAGAGGGTCCCGAAACCGAAGGCCTCTCTCTAACGCTGTAGGCGAGCCCACCAGGGAGCGCACAGAGCCAAGGCGGGCAGAGGAGGGGCAGACTCGTGACTCCCAGTCAGCTTTGTCTTACCCTCTGAACGGAGAACGGAAAAGGAATAACCGAGTCTCCTGGGAGCAGCAGTTCACTCTTCCGAGAACCAGGTGCCCGGAACTATTGTCAGTCCACGGATCTGCAGCATCAGCTCTTTAACTCCCAGCACTAGGCTACATGGTGCTATGGTGTGGAGTACCTATCACAAAGCACACCACCACTACGAGGCCATGGAACACGCTCCCTGTGCCATGCCCCGCACAGCCAGGCTAGGCCGCATGCATCAGATGCTGACACAGTGGCCATTGCGGAGGCCTGCAGACATCACAATGGCCAGTTCTGCCGTACCCCATAAGTACGGGAGCGCCGTCAGCTGGCCCACCACTTGCCGAGCTTCGGCCTTCTGGTGCCACGCGTGCGTGGACGGGAGAGGAGCCAGAGCAGGAAGGCAGGCGGCTGCCCACCTGGGTGTGGGGCGAGAGAGAGGCGGTGCCAGGAGGCGCAGAGGAGGACACCGCCTGGCACACAGAACAGGTGCAACGGGAGCACGGGAGGCACTACTGCGTGAGAGCCACAGCCGTCGCTCTTGTGTCCAGTGGCGTTCAGCCCACCACTAGTCTCCAGGAAGGAGCAAGATGAAGCACTGGCGTGTGCTTCCTCAGTCAGAGAAAGGCAAGCGGCACAGGAATGGAAAAAAGCATTCAGAGAACGGCGTGCAAGCAAGGCTTCTCATTGGATGGCAGAGAGGATGGAGATCCAGCCATGCTTGTCTTGAAAGGAAGATTCTGCAGGCAATGCTCAGGGGCTCAGAGAAGACTCTGAGGCGCCGCGTTGCCCCCTGGGCACAAAATGGCATGGGGCTACTCATCCCCCGTCCAGCGGTGGACGCCGAGGAGCCCATGGAGGTGGATCCCCCTCAGTATGCCATGAGCTCCAGGGGGACCTCTTGTGGAGTACAGGGCATGGGACTGCTCACCCCCGTCCAGCAGTGGACGCCAAGGAGCTTGTTGTGATTCTGCGTGGTATTCTGTTTCTGCTGTCTGAGATCCTGAACTCCACCATCTCATGGTCACTGCAACCAAGGCCACCCTCAACGTTTTTTTGCCTCTGTCTTCCCTGATAAGTGCTTGCTGAACAGCCCTCAGCCCTCAGGATTGGTAGGAGGGGATTGGTAAGCAGTGTTCCTCCCACTGTAATCGAAGATCAGGTTTGTGACCGCCCAAGGAACGTGAACATCAGCGGTCCATGGATCCTGATGATGTGCATCCCAGAGTCCTAAGGGAACTGACTGGTGTGGTTGCCAAGCCACTCTAAGATATCAGGTGAAGTCTATGAATGCTTTCCCATTTCAAGTCTGTAGGGTCATGAGGCAGAGCTGCGTGTCTCTGGGGCTCGTGGAAGCTTCATGAAGGGCTCATGGAAGGGAGGGATTTGGGTGCGATCGGGTGTCACGGGACCGCGGGGCGGAGCAGGCGCTTCCGATGTACGGGTATAAAAGGCATTGTTGCGAAGCAATAAATTGGCATTCGACGCTTGACACCGTGTGTCTGGGTCCGTTTGTCCCTGGGCTGGGGATGTCCAGAACGGAGGGCTATTGAGCCTTCTGTTGCACCGTCTCCGGCCAACCGGTAGCAACAGAATCAATTGGAAAAAAAAAATAAAAGGCTGCCATTTTATTCAAATTAATATGCAAATGATAAGATGCATTTGGAGTAATTTCGGTGTTGTATTATATCAGGTATACATTTGCCCCAGTGGTTTTAAAGCAAATGCAGCACCCAACACACTGAGGAAGGAAAATAAATTGATGGCATTTTTTTTCCCCATCTGTGGCTGATAATCCTTTTAAATGTTAACAGCTTTTCCCTTCCTTTTCAGGTGGGTGCACAGGTGAAGTCCTTGATCGCTATTTTGCTGTCTTTTTATTCTTTTTTTAGTGGAGAAATTGGTGATGACAGTGTGATTTCTCATGTTACGTTTGTTTAGATCTGTGGATAGGTATATTATTTATTACAAAGAATCAGTAACGCTTCCCGAGGGGAATGATGTTAAAACGATCTTACCCATAGATGGCAGTAACTGCTAATAGTGCTGACTGCCAGTGCGCCGCAACCCAAGCTTTAAGGACTTGGCCAGTGTTAGAAACAATTGACCTGAAGTCACATGTTGCTAAACTGCCATTCTGGGGTTCTCAGGTCGGAGTCGTGCTCTCAGCTCCTTGCTGAAACCCTGTGGTGTCACTCCATGGAATTTCTGCCAATTGTCAGAAATAGCCCCACCATGATTTCTCATCTCTTGAATGAAACGGGTATAATATTTGTTCAAGTAGTATAGTTGGTAGCAGTAAGAAATGGCAATTACATTAGAATACTGAATCTTGCTGTGTTCTCATCAGGCATGCTTTTACTTGTGGAATGAGTAGATAAATGCAATGTGTGTTGAAAGCTACTGGAACCAAGTGCCTTATGTCAGAGATCAGTCAGGGCCACTATCCCTTCCTCCTAACCTAGAGACGACTTCATGTACCACATATTGGTGCACTCATGTCATGGTTTTGTGGCTCTTCAACTCCCAACACTCCACATGATGTCACGATGTGGAATATCAACAACACAACAAAAACCACAAAACCATGGCACTTCACCACCTCTCACTGAGTCAAGGCAGGAGCAGGTGCTCACATGGCACAGAAAGGGGCCGCAGGCACAGGAAGGCAGAAGTCTGGGAGGAGGTTCTCCGTAAGAGTTGCTGATTTTCCCTTTCTCTGTGCATGCAGGGAGTGACAGAAGTTGCAAATAAGAACTTCATTTCCCCACAACCCTGATCTCACTTCTTACAGGAGTTTTGCAGCAGGATGTGTCAGGCAAGACTTTCCTCATGGCTCTTCCATTGCTTCTGTGAGGTCTGGCTTCTAGTGATGGATGATTTGGAACACATATAAATTCCAAGGAACTCGAAAAGGGAGAATTGGATCAGTAAAAGGGGGACAGAAAGGATGAGTTTGAAGGTTTAAAATTGGAGTGAGAGCTGGGAGAGGAAGGGAAGAGACGCTGAAGGGGGCTGGAGGCATAAGAATAAGGAGTGGTGATAACAGAGTCACAGAACTGTGGGCATAGAAAGGGACCTCTGAGGACCACTGAGCCCAACCCTGCTGCTAAAGCAGATCCCCTACAGCAGGTCACACAGGAAAGCATCTAGGTGAGTTTTGAATAACTCCAGAGAAGGAGACTCCACAGCTTCTCTGGACAGTCTCTTCTGGTGCTTTGGAGTAAGACTGGGGATAGCAGCAGGCTGAGGGGGTAAAATAATTATCAGGGCAGCTTTGGGCTATTGTAGGGAATAGAAATGGAGGTGAAAAGTGGATTACTTGCTGTTCGTTATCATGTGAGACAGTCAAACAGTGAATCAATTATAATATCAAGCAGTTGTGCAGATAATGAGTTAAGCAATGAAGCAATTATACAGCAAATCGTTTCTGGTATTAAATAAAAATGGTGAGAATCAACAGCAATATGAATCAATTATGCAGAGAACTATTAGAAAAGTGAATCAGTTAAGTAGAGAAACAGTTATACAGCAAGTGAACGAATAAATTAATTATGGAGTGGGACTATTATGTAGAGGATTAATTATGCAGAGCCTTCCTTTGTGATAAGGGGCATGTCTGAGGCAGCTTCATGCACAGAAAAAAAAAAAAATCCAAACAAAATTATTAAAATAGAAGCCCTGAGACAGTTCTCAGTCACTTTCTCTGTGATCTTCTTCATTTCTCTGGACTAGGCTCACTCAAATCGTGGTGATGAAACTATTGCAGAAGTAGAGGAGTTCCACATTCCTTCAGTGTGGACACACATAGAGAAGAGGTGAAGGAAGTTCAGAGATGACTTTGAGGCTCTGTCAAGAGGGTTGTAGGAGGAAACCACGGTCTTTGGAGCAGTCTAACCTGTGCAGGCATACTCAGGCTCCTCATGGCCCCAGTATTATTTAGGGAGGAACATCTTGCCATACTTTATACCTAAAAGCCTGGCAGCTTGATTTTCCTCTGCTTAGTATGTCTTTCCATCTCTACAAAATAAGTGTCTGACATCAGCAAAGAAATGTGTGCTTTGTCTCCTCTCTCTACTGCTATAGTTGAAGAAAAAACAACCAGCCTTTTGGACATGACACTTTTTGGTAGTGTCAAATTTGACCACTGACTCAAGAGCCAGCTGCCCTAATTTAAACAGATCGAATTGCAGTACAGACCACATGGTGGTGAAGAACAGGTTTCCAAGTCTCCACTCCTGCAGTAACAAAATATACTGTTCTATATAGTGGACACAATAACCTGTACCATTTTTTTGTTTGCTTGTTTTGGTGTTTTTCATGCTAAAAACCAAAACAACAACAGAACAAGAGGGAAAGGAATCTGTAACATCCTTGAGATAACAACAAATTTAGCCAGCTAATTTCTCAAACTGTGTGCCAAGAAAACACTTCCATCTTGTTCTGAGATACAATGGTTTGACTACAGGATTCAATCCAGAATCAATGCTGAGCTAGATGTCTTTTAAGTATTATCTGTTACTAGTCTGGACACTTGTAGGATTTTTGAGATGGCTTGCAAAATCTCCCTCTTACTGCTCCTATTCCCTCACCCCCTCAGCAAATATGTAGCCTCCCCCTTGGCTAATGCTTCAGTGCAAGAACAGAATATGCAAGTCTAAAACATTTGTTTCACACAAATGAGTGGAGCTGTAAATTCAAATGTAGAAATGGTTGTCTTATCCAACTAGATTTTCGTGTTCTAATTTATTAGTGGAAGAGAAAAACATCAATATAGTACAATATGTTCTGAAATTAGAGTGTTTGGGCTACTGGAATTGTTTTTGGTCAGTAATGAAGTGCAAAGTTAAGATGTAGCAACAACTTAAACATGGTAATAACTATTCATATGTTTTTTGCTAAAGTATTTGTGAAATTAGGAACAGCAATTTCTTAAAATATTACACAATGTTGATAAAATGCTTAGATCAGAAATATGAAATGAAAAATGTGACATAAAAAGCAAGTTTAAAGGCAGAGGGGATCTTCTAAAGCAGGAGCAGGTTAAAGTGGTTGGATGCCATTCCAGTTTATTTCTACTCAGCATTAGAGAATTTATCTCCAATTCTTGACTTTCGCTTGTATGAATGTCTTTCTATCATCATTGCAATGCAGCATGTCAGAGTCAAACCTAGTACATGCAATCAGTATTAACTGCACCCAGTTGATCCATGTTATCACTCAGATAACAAGGGATCTAATAAGGTCCTTGCATTGAAATCAGGGCTGCTGAGGTTAGCATTGCCTTTATGAGTACCTATGCTCATTATGCAGATGAATGTTGGAATAATGAAGATGAAAATTATATATAAGTGTGTAAACATTTCTATATGATAAATATCCAGAGATAAAAGTAGGAGGTACAACTGCAATTGCTTTAGTCTACAGTTTAAATTTTTTTAATCATTTTAGAGAGCTATGTTGTGGCAAACTACCAATCGTAACTAAACATTTCTGCTTTTTAGTCCCCCAAAGATGTGAGATTGAAAACAATATTATCTAGACATTCACACAAGCATTTCATGCTGATAACTGCACCTGCATATGTGATTTCCAATAAGTTGATCAGGCCGCTAGGTTTTCTTAAAAGTTCCCACAGCCATTTCAGTCCTGTGTCTTTCTTTTTTTTTAAATCAAGTTGCCTTCCTGCTAAGGAGGAAGCAGCTGAGCTGGACAAGACAGGCTTTGAGAAGAGAGCTTGGTTTCCCTGTGGCACAAGAGTGCCTCAGCCTGCCTCAGGTGGCCATGCTGAGTACCTGCATGGCTCGGTCCCACAGAGGGCATGGGCTGGAACTGCCAGGTCTTCTGACCTCCAGCCCTGCAGGTCTCCAGCTTCTGTCTGAACTCACAGAGTATGAACAAGGATCACAGATGCTCCTTTTTTATATCCTAAAAACTGACAAAGCTCTAGGCCTTGACACCTATGTTTTCTTCGTGAGACAGGGAGAAAGATTTTTCAGTGTGTGCTGATTTAGTTGTTCTGCACAACATTTGCATCTCAATCTCAGTCAGAAACTCAGCTTTGGGGAGCAGGGTAAAACAGTGGCATGCATACAGTAATTAAAACATTACTGGCATCATTTATTTGCCTCCTAGCATGGATTTCTTGTGAAAATAGCCCTGGCTCTGTATACTGTCAGAATGGGCTTTCAGTGCCTTCAGTGTGTTCTTATCTTCTATCAGAACTTTGCAGTCTGTTTGGTTGGATTTGTTCTCATGTTGTTGTTTTAACACAGTCTTAATGTGAACTCCTGTTTGTTTCTTATCCACACACCCCCAAGACTGAAGAAGCTGCAGACTGAAAATAATATGTGTACTTCAAGACAAAGATGCAGAAGCCCCAAATGGCTGCCAGCAGAATCAGCACTGTAGAGAAATCTGACAGTGTGGATAACACTGTTGTTCTCTGGCAAATGATAATCAGTGTTTATAGATTTGTAAGGCTGTGGTGAGAGGAGGGAACTCCAACATGAATCAGAAGAAGAACTCAAGTTACAATCTTGTTTACAAAAGTGGACATGAAGGAACATAAACAACCACATTTACTTTCTTTGTCGTCCTGGCAGAAACCAATCTATTTGATAGTAGTTACAGTTTAGGAAATTGCTTACCTTAACATAGCTCTGACCTGCCTACTTGCATCCTCTACCAGCTGTAGATGCTTTAGGTCATCTACACTAGAGGCTGGCTCTGGACTAAGGCTCTGTGTTTGCTGGTTATTGGATTGTTTCAGGATATTATTAAATGTAACCTCTTGTCTTGACTAAACAATCAATTTTCCTTCTGTGGAATAGTGAGAACTCTGCAATCTGAGGGTTAAGGTTTTCTCTTTTGTGTAATAACCCATAGGTACTGTAACTTGGCTGAGCTACTTCTGGAGATATTTTCAGCACAATTGCATTGTTTCAATTCAGAAATCTTTAGCTTATAAGTAACTGCTATTGACTAATATTGAAGAGCCATAAAGGTACAACCAGTCCAACTTATTCACAGAGAGGGTGTTGGAGCACTGGCACAGGCTGCACAGAGAGGTGGTGGAGTCTCCTTCTCTGGAGACATTAAAGACCCACCTGGACACCTACCTGTGTAACGTGGGCTAGGGAGCTGTTTTGGCAGGGGGTTGGACTTGATGATGTCTGGAAGTCCCTTCCAACCCTTGCAATTCTGTGATTCTGTGAAAAGACCTGGAAGAAAGCACCTGTAAATTGTAATAGATAACTTAGATACCTGCTTCACTACTTAGAAAGAAAGTGAGAATTACCAACTAACAGTTTTTCTTTAAATTTCATGACAACAGTTCATTTTTAAACAAAATGTGCATCTTCCACTGAACACAGCTTCTCCCCTCCAGCACCCAAATTATTAATAAATACTGTCGTGGAAGAAGAAGGTAACAGGTTTTCTTTCATAAATGATCAATGGTCTACTTCTAAGCATTTCATAAAATTTCCAGATGGAAGAAATGAATCCAATAAAAGATTTTTTTTTTTATCCGTGAGGTCAGTTGAAGGCATAATTATCTGTGAATGACACCTCACTTTTGGCAATATATATAAAAAATGAGAGTTCTTAGTGTCTAAGGATATATATATATATATTTCAAGTATGTCATGCTCATGTAGAAACCTTACTCCCCCACACTGTCCTTTACGAGTCAATTTTTGTTGCATTTAAGAAAAAAATGGCAGAAATACCATTAAATAATTCTAATAATAGCAGGAAGCTAATTGCTTATCAACAGATAATTCCTTTTCTGGAACCAGAAGTAACCATACAGAGTATCCATTGCTCAAGCTAATAAATTTTTACAAATTTGACAGAAGCAGTCTATACAGTCACATAAATATATTTGTTTAAGGTGCTGAAATGAGTACCTCATCAGTGTGAAATCCTGCCAGTGTGTCCAAATGAAATCATGTACAGAATTAGAGGAAATGAAATTATTTCAGTTGTTACTTGGCCATAGGAGAAGGACAAATGCCCTGGCTTTTGTGAAACACATTTTTATTAGTTCATACACACCAAAGACTTCCAATTTAAGTTGCTTCATAGAAAGTATTATGTACTCTACATGAGCTGCTAGACATTAATGAATGCTCTCTGTGGCACCACTGTGAGAAAGGACAATATTATTGTTATCTCCATATTACAGAGGTAATGCTACTGAATAAGAGTCACTCAGCGACTACTTTTTTGTTATATTTTTGTCAATAAGGATGCATCCCTAAGGGTCACCAGGCTAAGCTAAGTCAGCTATGTTGACTTAGGTTTTTGTGTATGGCTAAAAAAGTTTGATTTTGTTTTGCTTTACATGCTTTTCTTCTGAAGGAATGGCAAGCCCAGACTACAAATCTTGTAGGCATCAGTTGAGTTCCTTCAACTCTGGATTGCCCTTCTTACCATTTAAACGGGACTTAATGCCATTTCTGAGCACTGATTCGGTACCTGAGCAGGTTCTGAATGATGGACTTCTGGACCTGTGAATTTCTCCCAGCTTCTGTTGCAGTACCTCCCATACCATTGCTACTAATATCTGCATCTGCTCTCTGTGACATGGAGGGGTTGCAGTGGAATCTCCAGCATCAGCAATGACTCTGCTTGGGTTGTTCTTCTGAGCTCCAAATCCAGGCTGAATTTATATGTAGCTTATGTAGCTCATGACGTCTGGTGAATCACAACACTAAGAAAGACAGATGTGGATAGATTAAAAAAAAAACAAAACAAAGCAGAACAAAAGCACAAGGAAAAACAAAGTTAAAAGGTACTTTATACTTTAAACTAAACAAAACTTTATTAAGCACTGCTTCTAAGGAGCATCATTCAATTTGCAATGCCCGGCAAAATTAATCATCTCAAATGACTAAGCCATTACATCTTTTCAGAGTACAGTGTTAACAGAAAAACATCATCTCAGAAGATGATTTTGAAACTTTCAGAAGAACTAGTTCCATAAAATATTAATATTTTTTTAATAACTAAAATAAAATCAATAACAAAACTCTTTGAGATGCAATAGTAGCATTTCTATCTTAGGAGAGAACCTAACCTAATAATGAACCATTAATTTTTCTGCATCTTTATTTTCATCCAGAGCTGTTGATGGGAAAATGGTCTAAATATTTCATATCCAGTTTGAACCTGGCTGTTTTATTTTGTCATGATTTCAGAGATAGAAATAGCTGGAAGAATAGATGTAATTTATTGATTGATTGGAAACCAGAACACAGGGTATGAAGTCTCACAGACACACCTCTTTGCCATACCAATGAAGTCACCTAACATTCCAAGTTCTTGCACAGAGTTTATGGTTGACCTTCAGGTTCTGAAATCATCAGCTTCTTACAGTCTAAAAGCATTAATCTCAGTGGTCTTTATGGGTTCAGTGCAAAGGCCCTCATTTTTCCCTAGGCAGGACTGCGATGGAGCAGAATCTAACTGGTATAGCAATGTGATTCCAGCTTTTCATCTGCCAGATGTATTTTTAACTACTTATTATGAGTGGCTGCTCTGCACTTGGTGGAATGTTATTTTTATAAAGATAATTTGTAGCTGTGTAAAAGGTGCTGAGAGTGCACTTCGCAAACCCTTTTGTACATATGCATAAATAACGAATAAATAAATAAATACTCCTTTCACATGAACTCATTAAGAGCAAAGCCAAATTCCAGCAAGAGAAAGCCAGCTGAGCAGAATTTTCCAAGTGCCTTTATTATGATATTACTTCTATTCCCATTGCACCTCAGGGTCCCAGTCACAGACCGGGACATTACAGTGCTAAGTACTACACACAAAAAAAAGAATGTCTTTGTTCCAAGTGGCTTTTATAACAGCAGTGGTTGAAATGGAGCAATGTATGCCAGTAGGACCCAGGAGCATTTTTCAAGCACAAGAAGTGTGTATCAGCACTTTCTTTTTACACAGGCTCAAGGACAGATGGGATCTATGCTGTGACATCTAAGCTTCCATTTCAGCTACTGTGTGTACATCCATAAATGCTTAAGAAGAACCAAGCTGTACACTTACTGTACTTTGAAGAGGTAAGTTAAACAGCAAATGCCAATCATCCAGCTATGCAGAGATGAAGCAGGGACACTCAGCTCAGGTTCTTAAGTCGGCACTGCTAAGGGATTTTGCTTATGTAAACATTTACAAGCATGTTTTGTATGTCTACAAGCATCTGAAATTTTGCATAGCTGCAAACTGAATATCTGCATAAATCTGAATGAAGGATTTAGAAAACAAGAAGATTATGTAGCAAAACTGATTCTTTGTTGCAGCATTTTGAAACACAGTCACACACACACACATACACACACACACAAAAATCAGATATATCATAGTAACAATGGAAAATTGTGTTTTCAATAGATATCATCCATCTGGACATTAAGTTTTATCAGCTGTTACCTGTACCGTCAGGCCTGGGCTGAATGTGTCACAATGATGAGAGCAAGGAAATCATTATCAACTGCTAGGCTAGTACTGGAGGCATTGCACAGTTCCCGTGAATGACTTCTGTGGACACTTGTTTGTGGGGGCAAAGGAGAATGATGTTTCTCTAAAATCTCATCTTGCCAATGGTACAGATCAGCTGTATTGTTGGAACCCCGAAGTTTAACTAGTTCCAAAATATCAGCTCTGCTTTCATTAAGAGGAAAGGATTTAGCTCATGAGTGCTTCCATGCCCCAAGTGCCACCTTTCAGGGAGGCAGTGCAGGAGACTTTAGGGTCCCATAAGCCAAACCACTGCTGAGGAATCCACATGATTCTGTGATTCTACTGTCTCTGGGTCAGGCTAGATTAAACACCTGCATTGTACTATTATTTGCCTGTAGATTACAGTCAAATTCCTCAGCCAGAGCATGTGTGGAAGGGGTGAGTTGAGGGCAATGAGACCCTGAGGCAGAATGACATTTTGGGTGAACACAGCTTTCTTTTGGGAGTGTTAAAAATTTTAATGAAATAAAAATGCTGTTTGGATTGCTTTTTAATAGAAGAGATGTAGCTTGGAAGGGTCTGGTCGGTTAAAACTGCGGAGGAAAAGCCATGGGTATTTGCAACAATCAAGCAGAGAATGAGCAAAAAAAACCCCACATGTTTTAAGTTCAGGGAAAACAGTAGGCAAATACTATTCCAGCTAATAATACTAGTGCTGGTACCCTATGTATATTTTTTCCAAGGATATTTAAAAAGAGATAGTGTTTAAAAATATTATCAAAATGAATGAGTTGGGAGGAAATATCAGCAGGCCTCTATTTCAGGGTGTCAATTAAAGGGTTTCTTTTGTGCTGTCTGGGTGGCTGACAGTATGCAGTTGAAATCACTACTGGCCTCCTCTGCTTCTCCCTCCATTAGCTTCTATTGTCTTTAACATAAGCCTTGGTAATACTTCCAGTGATTCAAATAAATAATAATTATAGTTCAGTAATCCTTGTTACAGGATAGCCTAATTAGTCACTCTAGCTGACTGAGGCTTTTTAATCAGAAAGACAGAAATGAATTGAATATAGGATAAACAACGACAACAACAACAAAAAAAACCAATCACCCATTAAACAACTTTCCCTCCAACACCACAGAAATGTTTCACAGCAAAGTATGGAAAAAAATTACTACTAAAGAATGTGTTTGACCTTCCTTTCCTGAGCGATTGACAATTCTTAATTTGTTGACATTTTTCACTTTGTCTGGGCCTCAATTGGAAGATGGACCATTTCTGGAAACATGAATAACATTTTTATCCTTAAGTAATCTCCTAGGAATGATGCTGCTTGTGTAAGACATCTGACGTATGATAGACCAAACTAAGCTCCTGTACGAGTCTGTTAAAGTCAATGGAGTTACACTAAGAATGAATTTGGCCCAATGAAGTGTTCAGGAGAACAACACAAAGCCTATCAGATTACATACAGGAAAATAGAATGTGAGTGCTGCACAATTTAATACTATTTAATACAATTTAATACTATTTTAATTCCAGCTCCAAAGCTTATAGATTGCTAGTTGCCATTCCATACAGGTTTTATACTACAGTCATCACCACAATATCCAAGTACCTAGCAATAACGCATCAAATAATGCATTAACATCTGGTGCACACTTGTTTTCTCTTCTTCTCAGATGCTCTGGGAAGCTCAGTTTACAGTGAATAATTATAAGGATGAGAAGGTATTTGTCCATTAAGACCATTAGAAAAGGAAGCAGTCATTTTTACAGAGAACCAATTACTTAGGTGGAAAGCATGACTTTTTTTTCCACAGTTCATATCTATGGCTTTAAACTTAAAGTCCTTAAAAAGCCCTTTCTGCAGATATCTCAGGAGAAGCACTCTGCAACATGGATATAGTCAGAAGTCTCTCTAATACATAGTATTGTTCTCAGGCAAAATCTTTTGTCAAAAAGTAGAGTTCTCAAGCTGGCAGGACTGAAAGTGGCTCACTGCTTGTGAACAACACATAGCCAAGTCAGAGTTGGGCAAGCTGAGAGCAGACAAGAAGGGGAGAGCTGAAGGCTCGACCCTAAGGTTCTCAGCTGCCACTGGAACATCCAGCAAGAACATGAACACTGCCACGTCTCATCCCAAACAGAACAGAGCTGAGTGCATAAGCTGTTCACAGAAAGACTTTTATATTCAAGAAATGTTTGGATGTATGTACTAAGGGACATGGTTTAGTTGGGAAGTACTGGTGGTAGGTGGATGGTTGTACTGGATGATCTTGGAGGTCTTTTCCAACATTGGTGATTCTGTGATTCTATGAAATCAGAAATCAAGGGGAATGTGGAATTCGAGCAATCCCTCTAAAGAATGAATTTGCGTTGCTTAAGACCATAAAAAAAAAAGGAAAGTTTCAGAAGAAAATAAAAAAGTTGAGGAAGTGATGAAAGAGAGCAGAATGATCACATTGCGTTAAGTGGCTTAAAGCAGTGTGTGTTCCAGCCTCTGTCTAAGCTCTTTTGATACATCCACCAGATAAATCATGCAGTACTTTGATTATCTACGTTTGGAGATTATGCTTGAAATGTGAAGATTATGCTTCCAACGTAGATGATTCCTAGTAGGCACAGGAGTTTTAACTCACTAATTTGAATTCAATTGAGTAACATCTGTGCCACAAAGCTAATTGCAAAGATTTTTCCCATGGTATTTACATGAAATGTTTCTCATCTCAGCTTGAGAACCAAGATTTCATTAGCTCTGTAGACAAACACTGTTCAAACTCATGCCTACCTGTAGCATCATTTAGCTTTTGAAGGGTGTTGATAGGAGCGTGTGCCACCTTCTTGTGCAGGGCTGTGAGACCCACCAGTGGTTTCTCCAGCAGGTGTTCCTTAAGTGAGAGACCTTCTCCTCACATAAAGAAGATTATTCAACCATGCACCACCGTGCTCTGCAATGCTCAGTGCTCCTGGAAGTCCCATTATAGTTACTGCAGAAGTTTCCACTGGTTTGGGTTTCTCTGTCGTACACTATTTCTGTAAGGTTTTTCAAAAACCCATAGCTTTAACACAAATGAAGGTAGAGCTATGAATCTGAACTACAAGATTAAATTGCCTCCAAATGAATCCATCCCATGATATATTAATGTCTGGGAAAGATTCAGAACATGATGATGAGTTCTCTTCCAGCTGGAAATTGCCGAGAAATTGACATAACAGCACCTTTATAGCATCCACATTGAAATCTTGCAGTTGGTCCTTCCCAGGGATGTATGCGTGTACTTTGGACAGACTGTGCTTTATTCCAATAGTACCTTACCTTTGAATCCTGCATTTTGTCATTCAACAAACATCATTTCCCTGAAAACATCTGTGGTAACTTCTACGAGCGTTGCATTGAGATTGTCTCAGCATCTGCTGCTGTAACATCTGTGTGCTCCTCCTCACTGTGGAGGAAGCCGCAGATATGCAGAGAAATGCAATGCAAACTGCCTAGCTTGAGGGGGTCTGCCTATTTATTATACTCTCATTCATTTTGCAATGGAAAATCCACTCTTAATTGAAAAATGATATTACATGTTTTAGACAGAAAGAGTCACTACTGCATCTTGCACTGTTTATATCCTATAAGTCTGCTTTTGAAAGAACTGAAAAAAAATCTGAAAAAATACATATAATTCAGAAGTGTTAAGGCAGAGGCAGGAGCATTTCAGGAAATGACTGGAACCCATTTTGAAAAAGCAGCGACTTAAAAATAAAGTAATATGGGCAGACTAACCTGGTTTTTATCTCCTGTGCAGCGTCACCTGCTTTTTGATCTGTAGCTCCTTAGAGAGGTAAAAGAATAATTTATCAAAAATATCCCTATCATTTAAGCGCTGTAATAATCTGCAATCTGCAGGCTTTCAGGAGCAGGACAGCTGAGGTGGCGGCCTATTGTTCAGCTCCTGATTCTCTGTCATTTTCATTCTAAAGTGCTTAGAGCAGAAATCTTCACAGAAATTTCAGTCACAGAAATCTATCTGTTGATTTCTACCTGAGCTGAATTAGACAACGCTAAGTGCTATGGGAGTGTCTACTGCTATCTTAAAATGTCTCCAACCCGAGCAGCAGTATATCTGCCATTTACATCTCTTCCTGTTACCATAATTCGCACATACAAAAGGCTCCAAGATCATCTCCAAAAACATTTTGCTTCTACATGTTCCATACAACATTTGATGATGAACTGTAAAAACCGAATGAACTGTGGCCAGGTGGATAGATCTGTCTTACCATACACAATATACAGCTCGCTTAAACGCTTTACTACTTGAATGACGAAGACTGCATTGTGCTGCTGCAGAAACACAGCAGAATGCACAGTGGCAGTGAGTACCTGCAGAAGAAATTAGCATACCTGAGTATACGTACACATCTGAACCATACTTACCAGAAAGATTTGCAATTTCTAAAAATCAGAAGTGTTAGATAATACCAAAACACTTGTTCAGAATTATATGTGAATATAATAAATAACTCAATATAAAAAACATGTCAGAAGGTGACAGAGGAAATATTTACAGTGTGTACAAACACCATTGCTAGAAAGGTTCACTGTTGTGTTTTTGTCCCCCTTCCTGTTTCAATGGCTTAGAGGCAGGAATCTGACCAGATTACCCACTATGTCCAGATCGAAAATGGTCATAACCTGCTGTTGAAATTCATCTCTCCATAAAGATGAATTTCCTGACTATCTAGTGAATAGGAATGTTACCATGTAAAACATTCTCCAGAATGGATACTGTATACAAAAGACAACTCTTACAGTTAGTCAGTTATTATATATGGAGATACGAAGATTCAGGGCTGATTTGGTGTCTATAAGATCATGAAATTCCTGTCTTTTATGGACCATTTCATTAACTGTGTTAAAAAAGATGGTTTTGCACGACCGAGAGAGTCCGAGCTGTAGGATGGCTTAGCAGTAGTGTTGCTTCTGCATGTGTCCGTACTCACTGAGACAAGATGTGGTTTGCAGGCACTGTAGTGGGGCTGACAGCAGGAGCTTCTGGCACGTGGAGCTACTGAAGCTTTTGTCAGCCAAAGGAATTGAAAGGCAGAGCCTTATAGGGAAAGCATTGGAAGAAAAAAATACTCATGGAAGTCCCTTAACAACCATACTTATTTATGTTGAAAAGACCATGTAAAGTTGAAAGAAAAAATGATATACTTGAAGTATTTTCAATTCACTACTTGTAACATACAGAAGATAAAATGTGAACCTGAGAAGATTGCATATACTAACGATATTGCTTTGATGGGGTGTTATGTCCATTTTATTTTATTTAATTTCTTCTAGAATGCAGTGGTGGAAATGGAGGAATTAATTGTGACTTTCCTACAGCTAATGTATCTCTGATTGTTTTTTGCACAATCACTCTGTCTCACTCCTTGGGATGTCCGTGCTGGGGTCAGGAGGAAACAGTAATCTTCCACTGTACAGACTGAGCTCTGTTCTCCATGCAGGAAATTGATAGAATCCATAGATCCACAGATCTAGAATAGCTTCAGTCCCACTAGAAGCTTAAAAGAAGCAAGTATACTGTCATCTTTATAAATGTGTTTTTTTGTTTTTTTTTTTTCAAACTAGCCAATCCTGCCCTCAATGTGTCCTTAAATGTTTGAGACTCAGCATGGTTGCTTTAAATAACTCTTAAAAAGTAATTTTCACTTCCTTGTTTTGACTGATTTCAGAATACAATATAAAGCAATAAAGAGAAACAATCCTTCTCTGTCAGATAAAGGTACTAAACTAAACATCCCATGATTTGTGCTTGGCAGCAGTTGAAAAAAACCCTTGTCAATACAGTTCTGTTATTTATTTATTTATTTTTACTGTTGAAAGAATTGGATATTAAATCAATCTTCGATGATTTTTCAGAAGCGTGCAACCCCTGCAGTGTTGTTTTTCTAGTAGATTTTTCCATTTATGCTTTTTCCTTCAACTTGGCTTCCTTCCACATTCCATTAAGAACACTGACATTTTCAACAATTCAGGGACAAAATCATGCGGGGAGCAGTATGTTCACATTCAGTACGGATTTTGGGGAACTCCAGGCCTGCCAGTCTGACCTCGATGTCAGAGAAGGTTATGTAGATCACCTTGTGTTCTATCATGTAACACACAAGGACAACCAGGTGATCAGGTCAAGTCAGCATGAGTTTAGGAAAGGCAGATCATATTTAACTAACCCCATCTCCTCCTATGACAAGGTGACCTGCTTAGTAAATGAGGGAAAGGCTAGGGATATTGTTTACCTAGGTTTAGGCAAAGAATTTGTTACTGTTTTCCACAGGCTTCTCCTGGAGAAATTGGCTGCTTATGGCTTGGCCAGGTGTACAATTTGGATAGCCAGACCCAAACTGTTATTGTGAGTGGAATTAAATCCAGATGGCAGTTGGTCACAGGTGGTGGTGTTCCCTAGGGCTCAATCGTGGGTCCAGTTCTCTTTAATGTCTTTATTAATGTGTCTTTATTAATCTCTTGTTGAGGAAATCAAGTCTACCAGTCCTACAGAGGCATCCGGATAGGCAGGATTGATGGGCCGAGGCCACTCGGCTAAATGCCGAGTCCTGCTCTTGGGTCATAACAGTCCAACTTATTGGGATAGGCTGGGGGAAGAGTAGCTGGAAAGTTGCCTGTTGGAAATGGGCCTGCAGGTATTGCTTGACATTCACTAAAAACAGGGAAGAACAGTGAAGAATACACAGCCGTGCTTTCCGTTTTGATCAAGGAATTTGAAAATTAGAATAATAGAATCCTTAGAGTTGGAAAGGACCTTTAAAGGTCATCTAGTCCAACTCCCCTGCAATGAACATGGACATGTGCAGCTCAGTCAGTTTGCTCAGAACCTGCTCCAGCTGGCCTTGTTGACTGTCTCCAGGGACAGGGCATACATCACATCTCCAGGCAACCTGTTCCAGTGCCTCACCACCTTCACTGTAAAATACTTTTTTCTTTTACCCAACCTAAATCTACTATCTTTTAGTTTGAAACCATCTCCCTTTGTCCTATCACCACATACTAAAGTGTCCGTCCCCTTCTTTCCTGGAGCTCCCCATCAGATAATTAATATTCATCAGATACTGAAAGGCAGCTCTCAGGTCATCTCACAGCCTTCTCTGCTCCAGGCTGAAGAGATGTAGCTTTCTCAGCCTGTCCTTCTTGTAGGAGAGGTGCTCCATTTCATGGATCACATTTGTGGCCCTTCTCTGGATGTGCTCCTACAGGTCCATGTCTCTCCTGTACTGAGGATTCCACATCTGGATGCAGTACTCCAGGTGAGGCCTCACCAGTGTAGAGTAGAGGGGCAGGATCACCTTCCTCAGCCTGCTGGCCGCGCATCTTTTGCTGCAGCCGAGGATATCGTTGGCTTTCTGGGCTGCAAGGGCACATTGCTTTCTCATGTCCAGTTTGCCATCCACCAGTATCCTTAAGTCCTTTTTGGCAGAGCTGAGCTCAATAGCTTCATTCCCCATCTTGTATTGGTAGTAGTAGCTGCCACGTCTGAGGTGCAGCACTTTGCACTTGGCTTTGTTGAACCTCGTGAAGTTCGCCTGGGACCACTACTCAAGCTTGTCTAGGTCCCTCTGGATGTCATTCCATCCCTTGAGCACGTCAACCACAAATCACAGCTTGGGTTTTCAAAACTACAAAACTAACAAACAAACACATTCGTGAGATGATTTTCAGTTGATATAAATACATGACTTCAAATTTTCAAATGGACTGTATAGACTTGTAAACAGATACTCAGCTTGAAAAATATAATATTGTCTCTTTACTAGTCTTTCATAATCCCTAACTTACTGTAGGGCAGATAATTCGAAAGGATAGAATTCAGAAGGGATATCGCAAAGGATGGTATATTTTCGTAAGTCTTTACATAGATAGTATATTTCCATAAGACTTTACACAGACTACTGGTAAGTAAAGGGTGGCTCACCTTTTACGATGGTTGAGGCTCACCAATGACTCCACACAGGAGGGATCTCCAAGAAGAGATCCTTTCCTGGTGGTGGTCAGCNAAGAGATCCTTTCCTGGTGGTGGTCAGCCCTTGAATGGGGTCTGGGAGAGGTGGAGCCAGACTCCACCCCTTCCAATCACACAGGTACATTACCTTCACCTGTGCCCCTGCTGCTGACTCAGTGCTTGCCTCAGGTGATCAATCAGAGGTTCAGGCCATGATTCAACAGTTTCCATACACTTACAAAAGAAAAATATCCTTTGCTTCACAATCCCACCTTATTCATGTCATCACTTTTTGGCAGTAACACATTTTGGAAAACTGCTGTCAAGGATGAAAGACAGGAAGAATAAAACTTCAAAACAGATGGCAGCAGAGGGGCACCCTGATAAAATGGTGTCTGACATGGAAATGTGTATGAACCAAAAGGGTGTCACTGAATTCCTCTAAGTGGAAAAAAATGCAGCCACTGAATTCACCTTTGCTTTTTTTAATTGTAATTGAGACCAAACAGTGAATGTGAGCACAGTGAGGCAGTCAGTGGTGTTTCAGCAGTGACGATAGTGGGTCCCATTGTTGCATGCACAGTATGCAAGCTCTTGTTCATCACTGGCAAAAACGTGTAGCTAATGGCGGTGGCTATATTGAAAAACAGTGTTCTGTAGCTGAGAATTCGCTCTATCAATTGGTGTTATTGTGCTCTTTATTTGTTGTTCTTTCCATAGGAATAAATAAGAGGTATTACTTTTGGAGCAGTGTTCATATAAGCAGCCCAAGGGAATTTCTATTCATTAAATGTGGTCCAGGCAAGCCAAAAGGTCAGACACCTGTGAGCAAAGTGGGGCTCAGTCTCTCCTCCCAAGCAATAATACAGGTCCAAACTAAACTGGTCCTGAGTGCAGGTCCAAGCTTCTCTGATTTTCCTCTTTGAAGGTCCCAGCGATGCTGCCAGAATCCTTTGGACACTTAACCAAGCTGCCATTCCTTCCAAAGCTTTTTTATGGTATTTTGATCAGTATAGTTTGACAAATAAATGAAAGACCTCCGAGCAAAGATCTTGCTGTTGGTTCATACTCAAACTCATTTGTTTACATGATATATTTGGCTTCCTAACCCTATGCATCAGGCTGCGTCATAGGCCATCCAAATTTCTGAGGTGTTAAAAACGGAGCTGAAAGGAAACCTCTTGTTTTAATTTCCCATAGAGAAAATGAATACCTGAATTTTAATGTTAGTCTCTATTTCAACACCAGAAAGAAGACAGTACACTTACATCTTTGCTCAAGGATGGTTTGCTCTCAGCTAAGAGCTGCCTTAGCCCGCAGTTTGGGGTTCAGGCATCTGCAAGCTGAGAAGGGATCTGGAACTTTGGAGTGGGGCACTCTTCAGTTTAACAAAGGAAAAGGAAGAAAAAAACAGCAGTTTTTCCTTTAAAAACAACAATAAAGCCCCTGCATGAGTGTTGTATCTAGCCATTACTGTACTGAAGTCTCATCCATTCCAAATGAACATTACACCAGGGGCCATATTCTGGTTAATACCAATAAATCTCCCTATTGTACTCGCTATTAAAGGACTGCATATCACAGCTATGTGATACTCCCTAATCTATGTTTTAAACTGATCCAACGAATAGCAGGAATTAAATCTGAAAGACGTCCAAATCAAGGCATTAAGAAAGATGCTTGTCGTGACAAATCTTTTCTGAAAAATTACATTTTTATTGAGTGAAACAATTGCTTTTACATTAGCGCTTCATTATTTCAGATGGCGAGTTATAGTTTTGTCATTTACCACCAAGTTATCCTTTCTGTGTCTGAAAGATTACATTGTATTTCTCTGTTTTACTCCTGCAAATGAACAAAAAGACATCCTTACACTGACTTGCCTTTATAAAACTAAAAAACGCAAGTGCAGAGGGCAACTTTACAGCAGTCAAAGTCTGCCCATAAAACACGTGTTACGCAGTACATTTGGTCAAACCTCAAGCCGATCAGTAATTTAAAACGGTATGTTTTAGGAGCCACAGTACACATTAAAGCAAGGTACATTAAAACCTTCTGTTTTGTTTGTTTCCAGGAGTTGGATCACTAGTGTGTGTTGATACTTTTCTGGAGTCTGATAAGCCAGCCCCTCACAGCCCTGGGAGCTGAAGACTCAGATCCCTAACTTGGGTCCTAACTGGCAATAGAAATGACAAACTCTAAGGGCTTACTCTCTAATCAGTATTTTCTTTATTTTTTTCCATCTGTCAACATCTCCTCTGAATGTAGGAGACCACAAAACAGGCTACAAGCCTTTAGGACATAAAGATTAAAATTAAAAGACAACAACAAAAGAAGAGGCATCCTTGCAATGGAAAGCTCAAGGCAGTTGCTTGGGATGGTAGCAACAAGGGAGCAAGGTTGGTGTACCTCCATAGCAGAGAGGAAAATGCATCTCACATCTCACCCATCAGCAGCCACTCAGGCCAGCAGCATCAAGCCACGTATTTCATCGAATAAATCAGTACAGCCTATGTCAAGTTGAAATTATCCTGGAGCCTACCACCTCCTGCATTCATTAGTGCAAACAGACTGACTAGAATGCGGTACAGACATCTCAGTTACTAGATTTGTTAACAAATGACACCAACTGCCTACAGAACCTATTTCTGAGGGCATCTCTCCACTTCGAGAGCACAGAGAGGCTGTTGAGTCTCCTTCTCTGGAGATACTCAAGATTCATCTGGACACCTACCTGTGCGACATGCTGCAGGGAGCCTGCTTTGGTGGGGGGGGTTGACTCAATGGTCTCTGGAGGTCCCTTCCAACCTCTACAGTTGCAATTGCACCTTGGAAATGCTTTTCACAACAAGAAAAGTTGAGGACACATCACTAGTATGTTAGGAACGTTTAAGACAAAGTAGACCTCTTTTCCATGAAGTGTGTAATTAAAGTATGGAACTTGCTGCTGTAAGATTTTATGGATGTCAAAATGGAAATCCAAAGGGAAGAATCAAACCCACAGCCACAGATATAAGCTCTGTCTCAAGAGGTCTCCAGACTGCAGGCTGCCATAACTGAGGAGGAACATTGGAAGCTCACTGCCCGTGTGGGCTGCTCATTTCTTTATTTGCCTACATCCACCACCAGTCACTGTCAGAGACCTTTCCTGAATCAGCAGCCTGTTCACCTGATCCAGGATCAGTGAAACTTGCAAAGCGTAGTACCACTTCTTTCACATCTGCCCACCTTGAATTTCCTTGGCCACACTGCTCCTTCGTATCATTTCAGATGGGCTGAGCATTATCTAGGATGTTGTAATTCAATTGGCAATGCAATGTTTCTGTTGTCAAGATATGAGTCACATGAGCACAGATCTGATTCCAGAGACACAGTTGCAAAAGCATCTTTTCAAACTGTTCTCCTTAACACCCAATTCAATTTTTCATCTGAGCTAAGCTGTCAGCAAAAACTGCTCTGCAGTGAGTGGCAATCAAAACAGGCTTGTCTCTCAACAAGATAAGAGTTTTGACATAGTGGGGTTCTCACACAGAGGTTTCCTTTTGAAAAAGACTTCTAAATGCTTTTTGAAAGCAATTTTTTTTATTATTAAAATCATCTGCTTTTGTACAGAAAATCTCTATCTAAGGACGCAGGTTGCTTGCCTCAGCTCCTAAGGAAATGTCAGTAATATTGCCACGGAAGTCCCCAGGAAGATGCACTTCTTCAGTTTTGCTTGACATTTTTCACTCCCTACTCTTGAAAGAAGTGTCTGTAGGAAAATAGGACAATA
>VXAB01006144.1:393-58235 GCA_013399175.1 Odontophorus gujanensis
TAATAACAAATTTATTTATATCATCAGTGTAAGACTAGAGCTTGAGTATGAACAACACTGTGTACAAAATGTAATGACTCATACTGCATACAGTGTAGTATTTGTCCTTTAGGGTTATTTGTTAAAACGTGTTGAACTAAATTGGGACTTAGTGAATTTAACTACATCTTCATTCGTTTTCAAAAAACAAAGCCTTACCCAAATCACAAGATTAATTTTATTGAAGACAGCATTTTTTAAGTTTCAGTGAAAATTGGTTTAAAAGTAACCGATTGAACAATAAGCAGATGATGCTAAATGCAGTTAATATGGAACTACTTACGTGAGAAGGTTGGACAGATATTGTTACCTATTTTCTTCTTTTTTTTTTTCTTGGGAGTAGCTTTACTTTTCATTTTGTTCTGGATTATAGCCTAAAATACATAGAACTTTCTTTTCAACTGGAGATCATTTCAAAACTCACTATAAAAGCTAAATAAAGAATAAAACAAAAATGTCACAGTTTGTGAAGTAAAGCTGTATTTCAACAAAGTTACTTACCTGTTTGGCCATGCTGTTTTATGTGCTGGGGAAATTGTTTCAAGCTTTGGTTTGTAGATTAGTTTTGTGCAGTAGACTAATATTATACAACTGGCAAAGTTACCTCAGAAAGTATCATTAATTCTGTGTTCTGTAAAAACAATTTTAATGGTTTGTTTTTTTCTTTTGAATGAAAGTGAAGAATATATACTGTTGTTGCATGAGCTAACAAAGCAAAACATTCCCGAGGATTTAAAATTTGTTATTGTTCCTTTTTAATTTATTTTAGAAGTTTTAAAACTTGGGCAGCCCCTCCTCGGGGCCAGTGCTTTCTCCAAGATATTTTTAAGATTGATTTAAATTTTGCAGTAAACTGTGGAAGATAGTTGATGAGAGTTCGTTCTGGTTTAGGAATGGAGTACACTGGTCTGGCAGTACAAATTTAAACTTAGTTGCAGTTGGACTAGCCTGTTCTTTTCTGGATATACTGTAACTGGATAGTTACTGTGAGGTGAGACAGTTTGAAGTCCATTGAGCTCCTCTTTGTATCTCTTAGGTTATGTTGGTAATTACTGTAGCAGTACTTAAAGAGACTTGGGAGTGCCTGTCTTCATTGATACTAGTGTCACCAGTGCTTTCTTTTGATGCTTTTTATTTGAACAAGTAAAGACTTATAGATACTGTCTTATTTTACTGTATAGGATGCTAATCATTTGTCCAATACAGTCTCCTTTCAGGAGTGGATTGGAAAACTTTCATTTGGGGGATGTTGTTTGGGTAGCAGTGGCAGGAGTTCTGTCTTCTGGCACCCCTGTGAGATATACAAAGGAACATTTGTTAGGTGTCCATGACTTTTTTTTTTCCTTTGCAAAAACGTTTTATCCAGAGTAAGAAATGAAGAAAAGCTTTTTTTTCAACACTGTGTCACGGTTTTCTTCTGTTAGTGTACTGGAGCATGTCAGGCATCCTTAGTAATTTTGACACGTCTAAGAAATTTTGTAATTTTTTTGAAGAGTTATCACTGTAATCTAGAGTAAAATTGAAAATATGAATATATATTGATTTGAGGCTACTGATAAGTGTTATTTCTTGGCAAGAGCAAGAAAACCACAGGGCCATCTTTGCTTTACTAAGGTTCCCTTTATGTAGTTTGCCACAGGCCATCTAGAGAGAACTGTGGTCATTATGAGTGAGAGATGTTAGTTTCATATGATATGTAGAACAAAACCTACCAGCCATGGAGACCAGGCTGGCTTTCTTTCCTCAGATTTCTAATTTGAGAGAATGGAAGTGTTGGAGTTTTTTAACAGTAAACTTCAACAGAAGTTTTTAATACCCAGCATTCATGGGAATTGATTTGTTCTGAGAACATATGGTTATTGGATACACTGACAGTGCTCCAAACAATCTAGACTTCTGATACTCTCTGCTGCAAATAGCTCTTAATATTCAAAAGCAGAGTTAGATGATGAGAACATACTTTTCATTACCTGCTAAGTCCTTAAATTCCCTAATTGGTTAAAAATGTTGGTTCAACAGTAATATATGGAAAAGAGAACGTGTTAGATATTTGCTTTTGCTTTTGGAATATTATGGGTGACTTCAGTCAAAAATATCTCCCTCTACTCGTAGAATGTTCTCTTGTGAACTGTCCTCTTAAGCAGCGTTAAGGAGTGGCTCAGTTGGGCCTCATGTTTTTGAAATTCCTGTGGGGAAGCCACAAGCGTCTCAGCTCTTGCCATCCTCTATTGTAGGCCTGCACCTGAGAGCAAATGTGTAACAATGCAGTTGGCCAGGTTTGCGTTACATCGGTTATACTGGTAGTGCGCAAAGAAGGACTTTGTTCAAATGAAATACATAGCTTTACAAATTGCTATGACATCCTGCTAATGTTATTTTTATTTCATGAAGGTATTAGTGACCCCCAACCTGAGATACTATCACAAAGAGCTGTATGATCTCATATTGTGCATAAAGCACCATTTACTAGATGCATGCATCGATCTCAATATATTTGACTCTGTTTAGGGTTTGTTCCATCCACTTTTTAAGGGGAGCTTTTTTAATCAGGACCTTAAGAAGGCACTGTAAGCTTTCAGACTTAAAACTATAGGTGTGCATTACTGTCTCTGATTGAATACAGCTGTTGGGCAGAACTGTGCTGTGTAAGAACAGTGAGGCCAAACTGTGTTAAACAATTCAGTGTTTTGACCCTTCTTTTAAATTATTTTACCTTTGTTTTGTATCCTCCTTAATTGTTTTCACTCCATATGAAATTTACTCTTTGTGCTCTGTGGTAGAGAATTTTTAGGAATATTTTAGCCTGATGTCTAATATGATTTCTGAAGTATTATTTAGAATTTTTAAATGTGACTGATGTTTATTTGACTTAATGATGTGCTGATCGTATTATCTAATGTGAACATGTTCTTTTTTTCTTTTTTTTTGCATATTTTATTGCAGCCACTGGAACTGCTCTGGCACTCTTTGGACGAATGGCTAGTTCTTATAGCCACAGAGCTGATGAAAAACAAAAAGGACTCTGCCAACATTACTTCTATTTTGCTGAAGCAAAAAGGACCAGATCACCAGGATGCTACTCCTACGCCTTCCTTTGCTGCTGCAGGATCAGAGAGCAGAGAAGAGCTATCCACTGACACAAGGGACTCAAAAACATATGAAGTTGCAGGGAAGCAGGAAGCTTATACTGATTGCCAGGATGTTATCTCCATGACAGCAAACAGGCTAAGTGCTGTCATTCAAGCATTTTATATGTGCTGCTCCTGTCAGATGCCTCAGGGGTAAGGAGGATACTGTTCATTAACTAAGCTATTACAATTTTAAAATCATATGTGCTTTCTTGGAAGGGTGCTAGTGTTGACCAGATGATATTAATGGCAGTCAAGGGTGCACATCCTGATGCTTTCATTAGTTCAATTATTTAACCTTTTTTTCCTGCTTCAATGACACCAAATGGTACAGCAGACTTTATTTAATGCTGTTGGTGACTGCACTGGAGCAGGTTTCATTTCGACTGCCCTTTTTAATCATGTAGGATACGTTCAGGAAATGTAGTTTTGATCTTTTGAAATTTATCTGTTTCTGCTGTTGGTTCTTTGTGTGGGAACATCCGTAAGTTTAATGTGATTAACCTGCAATAAATATAATTGATCTCAGAAGAAATGTGAATTGTGTATGAAAATGACAGCTGGAGCAAGACTCATTTGGCTGTATTGCAGAAGTTTTCAAAAGAAGCCTTTCATTTCATCTCAAAGTAATACTCACTTGGAATTCTGCCCCAGGTTAGCAAGTATTATTTTGTGCGGAATAGGCATGACATAACTTATGTAAATTAGATATCATCAAGTGTCTGGTTTAAAACAAAGTGTGTCCACTGTAGCTGAGGTCTTGGTCTGTCCAGGCTTGCTTATATCTGTCAAGTGAACTTGCAAGGGGAAAATGCTTTGACCCTCCTGAGTGGAGGGTTAGGAAAGCATGGAGATTTGATCCTGGTCCCTGAGGAATCTTGAAGTGAGCTTCCCTCTGCATGGTACTGCTTGATTATTCCTTGCTGCCAGAAGGATTTTTTTCTTTCTCTGCAAATGTAGTGGGTTAAAAACTTTCAAGTCAGCCAGTACTGTTTGCCTGGTATCTCCTCTGTGGGTGTTCTGGAAGATGCTCTGATGAAAAACACTTTCAACTTGTACTTTTGGCTTTTAATTTTACTTCACCCTGAATAAGAAACTGCTTCTAAGCTATTCCCGTTGAAATCTCCCATTGAAAGCTAATTCCATTGAAATCAAAATTCGCTAAGATAAATGATAAATCAATAAATAAAGACTATTTATGACAGTCACATGAAGAGCAGAAATATTTACAGAAATGAATGTTTACCTTTTCCCCCTTTGAGTTATGTCTATACCAAGGTTAAAGTTGAGGCTGTCTGTATCCTGCTGAGTTGCCTGTGGACCTTGCCCAATGCTTCTGTTCCTCTGCCAGCTTTATGCTGTGATTGGGGGAAAAAAGCTATAGTGGCTACTGTGTAGGTTGGAGAACCATCATAGAAGCTAGGAGAGTCTGCACTGTTTCAGTGATTTATTGGCAAGTTGGAGAACTTGGGATGCAGAAGAGTAAGGCAGCTCACACCTGAGTTCTGTGGTTTTTTTTTTTAAGAGCATTTCTCAGCCCTTTGTAGGGATGTAAAAGTGTGAGATTTATTCTACTTTACTAGGATTTTCATAGCAATGGGAATAAACGATGTGTCAGTCTTGCTGCCATCTTCAAATATAACTTGAAGTTCTAACAAATGACATTTTCGGACAGAACATAATTTAAAATGTCTCTAATTTTAGGTCTGAGTATCTTTTATGTTTAATGAAGGAGAGTAAACAGAGCTCTTAGTTTTCCATTGTTTTTAATATTCACAGAATAAAAGATGACATTTCATGCTTTAACGGAAAATTATCTGGTAATGAATTACTGAATGGAAACAGAGGGTTAGCACTTGAGCTCTGAAAACGTTTGAAGCATTAAGGTTATTTTCATTTGCTTGTTGTGATTACAATGAGCATTCACAGAAGTATCTAGGAATTCTTTGTCAAAATACTGAAATACAATGTTACAAGTTTTCAGCATCAAAACTGAAGAGTTTTTGTAAATTACATCTAAATGTGTAAATTGAATCTGTAAAGAGAAGACTGTCTTACAGTTGTTAGTAGTCTCAGACCATATATCAAACCAGAAATAGTGTTTTTAACATGTTCATACTCTGCGTGGAAGGTTTTTGTGCTAGTTTGATTTCTGTAAGGACAAGGGAAAGGATATGGTGAGATTTTGATGAAGAAGAGAGGGAAGGAAAATAGCTCAGTTTCGTATAAAAATGAGCAACTCTGTTATCTAAATTGATGTTGAGGGCATTGTTAAGTTCAGACTTCTGTTGCTGGAAATCTGTTATTTTCAACTTGTTTGTGGTAGTTAATTTTCTTAATGAAGTGGAGGTCTAGTAATTTTTCAGAGATCTTTTAGGATTATTGTCTTTGACATTTTAAAAGCACTATTTTTCACTACCTTTCTTAGATACTGGGTATTTACTTTATCCTCAATTGCAGATGTTGTTCTTGTAGAAACTAAAGGACTCTATACGTATTTCTCTCTTCTTGAGAAGCACACTACACAGACAAGTTTGCACCCACACAAATCCCATGTAAATTCCTCCCATGTTCTCTGAACATATGCAGGAGGAAGATTAAAATTATTGTAACGTACATGCTAATGTACAAAATGCTTGCATGGCAAATAATCTTGTCTATTTAAGAAGCTATTAAGTTTCACCTTGCCCCTTGTTATTAATGAGTTCACTGTTTGTAATATTATTTCTTCATAACTCTCTCACTTACTACGATTTATAAAGTGTGTGGTGGGAATTTTACCTAATGAACAAGCACATAGAACAATGTGCATATATTGTGTGTACAATAATAGTCCTTCTTTGTATGTGTTTCCGTTGTATTGAAAGCTGGAAAATTCAGCAGAGAAATGTGTATCTTCATATGCTTTAATGCTGCTGAGTACTTTGTTTAATGACTGAGTAGTTAAAAAAAGTGTTTTTTATTTGTGTAACATTGTATTAAAAATACATAGCAGTAACATATGTAATTCAAATTCTTTTATGTTTCATTAAATACAACTATCTTATCATTTTCTTTCAACAGGATGACGTCGCCTCGTTTTATAGAATTTGTTTGTAAACACGATGATGTCCTTAAGTGTTTTGTTAACCGGTAAGATTCAAGGAATGTGTAGTTCCTAATTTGTTTATTTTTTGACCAGTATGGTCCAACCTCATATACTACTTCTACTGACGGAACTCTGTTTTGAGGTTATTGTTTTGGCATGTGGAGCGTACACACTCTTGGTCCTTCCAAATTTGGGAGAATGCATATTAATGATTCAGAGATCAGGCTTAAATGAATTCTTCTGCATTTGTAAACAAATCTTCTGTAAGATTTGGTGACATTTTGTGAACATAATCTTTTTTACGGAGCAACAGAGTCGTTTTCTTAACAGGTTATTTCCTCCTCTGTTTTTCCAAGCCTACTCTTCTAAGGTGAATGACAACCTTCATACATACTGAAAAGTGTTACATGTAGTGACTTCTAGTCACTATCTTAGTACATTTGATTGTTCTCAGTGTTTTTCAGGCACTGCCCATCTTATAATTGCATTCTATTTGGAGATCCACTTGTATCCTCTACGTATAAAGGATGGAGATGGCTTAAGTAATTTGGAAACAAGTGTTAATGAAAACATTAGAAAAAGAAGGGTCTGTTGGAACTGTTCTATAGGAGTAATTGCATTGGCTCTTTAAGTAGCCTTAATGTGTCATAATGCATTATAATTAGATCACTGACTAGCAGGCTTCTAACCCAAAGTATTTTTCTTTCAGGAATCCCAAAATCATTTTTGATCACTTTCATTTCCTTCTTGAGTGTCCTGAACTAATGTCGAGATTTATGCACATCATAAAGGCTCAGGTAAATGTGAAGAGATGTTTTGCTACAATTTCTATGAGTATAAGAGAGTTGGGGTTTTTTTGGCTTGTTTGTTTTGAAGTCCATTGGGGGAGGATAGGTGAACTGTGTCCTCCAGCGCTTCTGAATCTGAGACACTCTGAAGTTCAATAAGAACAGAGGATGAGTACATCATTATTAGTTGATTTCGTCATGCTTACTTAATGGGAGCTTCTTCAGTGAATCATTGTGTTCTAATTTTAACTTTTGCACAGTTTCCTCCCATTTGGTTGATTGTGGGTGGTTCTGCTATGTTGTTTTTTTTTTTTTTCCAAAGTAAAATCCTGATGTCTTGTATAACCTAAACTCACTTCATGGTTTTATGTGGGTTGTGAATTCTAGACCAAAAAACTACTCTGCAGAAAAGTGCTGCAGCAAAGTGAAAAAAAATAGCAAGCAAGCTTCAGTATGAAAGTCTGATTTATGCAGCACTTTCACATTTTGATATCGTTGCCCTTTCCACGTCCCAAAATACTTCATAGCTTATAAAGATAGTGCTAAGTAACTCAGCACATCTCAAAATGAGTCTGCAGTGTGCATCCCCATTTTCACAGAATTGCAGACCAGTTGAGATTTGACAGAACCTCTGGATCCATCTGTCCAAACCCCAGCTCAAGCAGGGGCACCCAAAGCAGGGTGCCCAGACCCATGTCCAGGTGGCTTTTGAAGACCTCCAGGAGAGTTCACAACTTCCCTGTGCAACCTGTACCTGATGTTTAGAGGGAACAATGTTTCCTTGCCATGCTTGTGGAAAAGGAATTATCTAGTTGAACGCATCTATGTAATGTTGTTTACCTTTTGTTTTGTAGCCATTTAAAGACCGTTGTGAATGGTTCTATGAGCATCTGCATTCAGGGCAACCGGATTCAGACATGGTGCACAGGCCTGTCAATGAAAATGACATCCTTCTGGTTCACAGAGGTATTCTTTTAAACAGAATTGTGTGTCTCTGAAATACATGGAAATAAAATGAATTAATGCTTAAAATTAACTGATGCTTTTTATTTAGATTCTATTTTTAGGAGTAGCTGTGAAGTTGTCTCCAAAGCAAATTGTGCAAAACTAAAGCAAGGGATTGCTGTGCGATTTCATGGAGAAGAAGGCATGGTGGGTAGAAGTGCATGGTTTTCATGTAAGCTGTGTACAAAAAAAAAAAACTATTCCTGTTTTTCATGAGTATTGTTTAGGATTAAATTCAAATTTAAAATACCTTTTGTACCTATATTAAGAAATATGTACTTACCTACCTTAACTGGCAGTAAAAGCTCTAGGTACTAATATGTTTTATTCTTTTGACATGCAGGGGCAGGGTGTGGTGCGTGAGTGGTTTGATATCTTGTCCAGTGAAATAGTTAACCCAGATTATGCCTTATTTACCCAGTCAGCTGATGGTATGTCTCTGCTTTTTTGTTGTTGTTGTTGTTGTTGCCTAATTTTAGGATACATTTTATGAAAGCATTTTTGTCATCGGAGTGTCACTTAATTGATTGCAGGTTGTAATATTGTTACTTATTAAAAGTGAAACTGACAGAATTATATTTGTATGGAGAGAAGTGATCTGTTCAACGTATATTTTTAAAACTGCAAGTGAATTCTTTTTAATGTGAAGTTTCCATAATTTTTTTCCTCTTATGTAAGAGGAGAATGAATTGTTGGTTTTAATGAAAACAAGCTATTTAATTATTCTGTTCTATTTCTGTTTGGTATAATGCTTTGACAGCAGTATAGAAAGTGTTTCCCTTTTTTCTGAAGCTTTAAGGGAGCTGTAGAGATAAGATATTCCTTCATTTCTCTTTGGAAAACCACGAAGTCAAGCAGTTCACTTTTGTGGTAAAATAATGTGTTGGTCTCCGTGGGTCTACCTCATATTTGACTTTTTGTGTTTTAGGTGCTTCATACTCAGCAAATCTTTATCAGTAAAAGATTTCGCATCAGCAGTAGTAATAAATGTTTTGCCTTCTAACTTAAAAAGTCTTAGGAAGTGGCTAGGATATCAGTCAACAGCAGAAGTGTAGGTCAGTTTCTGAAAATTAAAAGGACAAGTTCAGGGATGTCTGTGTGAGATGGTCACTTGGAAGAAGACCAAGGCTGGGTGGCCTGCTGTCTGCATCAGGCTGAACCCAGATGATAGGAAGTGGATATATTCTGATCTTTCCTGTGAGCTTGTTCACAAATTTATAGAAGCATGATCACTCTCATGGGCCAAAGGTGCTGGAAGAAATGGATGACCAAGTTCAGCAGATCGTACTTACCCTTGTGCTGATGATAATTATTTCAGGGTGCTGCCTTGGAGAGTGGTTAAGCAGTATTATTGTAGTAATACGGTGTCATTACATTGTAATACATTTCTTTCCTTGTCTTTCTGATGCAAAAAAAAACCAAAAAACCTTCCAGAACTCCAAAATAAAACTTTGTTTTTAAATGGTTAGTGTGTTTGTCAGATATGAATTTCACTTAAAGTAAATATATATATATATAATATATATATACATATGAAATCCAGTTATGTCCTGTTTTATAGGAACAACCTTCCAGCCAAACAGCAACTCTTCTGTAAATCCAGACCATTTGAACTACTTCCGCTTTGCAGGCCAGATCCTGGGACTAGCTCTGAATCACAGGCAGCTGGTGAACATTTACTTCACAAGATCATTCTACAAACATATTCTAGGTATGGTTTTATTAAAATCCTATTTGTTACTCATAACAATTGTCTGAACAGTAAATTTCTTCCTTTTTTACTTCTGTGTGTGTTTGAAAATGCAAAGAATCTTGCTCTGTCTATGTCAAAAAAACCAGCACGATATGGCAGCGATTACTGTTTCAAATTGAGTGTCTCTTATGAACTGCCACATCATGCAGAATGTCCTTTTGAAGTGCTATTCCTTAGTCTTCTTTGGAGGTATAAGATAGCTTGTTGTTTTACTTTTCCTCAAGAATGTGGGTAAAGAGTCTTACTTTTCCTCAAGAACCACTCTGTACTTTAAGCCCTAGCAAGGTGTTCAAGGGATTATTTAGATCTCATCCTGATTTTCTGCAATCAGTTGTTTATCTGCATTTTTTTTTAATGGTTCATGAATGTGGGATAGATTGTCTTTTAACTTCAGACTTACTGTTTCTTTTTCCTAAAAGTGACTGTTGGTTTCTGAAGATGCGGTGGTCTTTCTCAAGATCTTGCAGAGAATAGGGTTAAGTTTTGCTTCTCTCCCACCTGACTTGTTGGTTTGTTTCTTCTTTGTTTATTTTTCCCCTCCATTTTGCAATAATAACCTGTTTTTATAGTATGAATTTAAAGATGTCTGCCACTTCTGAAGTTTAAGTTTGTCTAGAATTTGTCTGACGTTACCAGATTTGTTCTTTTGCTTCTTACTTGTGCCACAGGATGTTTTTTCAAAAGTGAGAAATTAACACAGTATGTAAATCAGCTGTTGGCAGTGGAAGGGAAAGGCAGCAGCTCTTTTAACAGAGCATCTCTCTATTTGAAAACTAAACATCAGTGAATAGCCTCTGTTATTAAGATCTCACCAGTACCTCTTAATAAGGTCTTGCTGTACTGTTGAACATGCACCCTGTAACTGCTCAGAGGTTTGACACATTCAGCTCATTTAAGTTGAAAAGGTTTTCAGGTTTTTGTCTCCTCTTGTTACTTTCTGTGCACAGTAAAATGGAAAAATTATACCTCTGTTTCCCAAAGTAACTGTTTTTCCTGCACTAGATTGGCTTATTCAAATCAGATTTCTAAGACTGCTTCCTTCAGCTTTGTGACTTTCTCACTTGAGGAACCTGAGATGCACACCAGCATGTGTTTTTGAGGGGCTTTTGTTTTATTTTATTTCTGTTTCAAGTTTAGCTATGGTTTATGCTCACTGTTGTTCATACCACACGCAAGTTTCCAGGTTATGGATATAGTAGAGGTTCCCTTCAGCTACTTTGGGTCCATAAAGAATTGAGTATTACCTGAGACCAATTTCATTCTGCTGGTTTCTTACCTAGCACTGAGATTCTTCTTTTTAATTGCCTTTCCTGGTGATGGTATTCAGTACTGTGCCAAGACCTCCTGTATCTGAGTAATAGTGTGAACCTCTTTCAAATGAACTCTTCTGTTTAGTCAGCAGACGTGAAGTGGAAGTGCCATAAGTAGGAGCTGAAACCTGTGAGAAAAAATGAGGCTAGTTTCTTTGAGATTCAGGTGGGCCCATCACCTTTTTACACTGATGAGAACTTTCTGCACCAATATCTGGTAGGCAAGGAGATCTCCTTTATGATAACACAGCTAAAACGTGGTTTATAATGTGTTACATTCCTGGTTGACATTACCTTTATTTGTACTCTTAAACTTCGCTTCATTTTTCTTTTTGTTTATTGGTGTACTCTATTACAGATGTAGAGCAAAGGCTGGAGTACAGTTAGAAATTACTAAGGTCTCTTAGGTTTTGTTTGTTTGTTTGTTTTTGGTTTTTTTTTCCCCTCAATCTGTCTACTTTCTGATCAAACAGGGAGAATCATAGAATGATTATATAATCATTGATCATAGATTAATAGATTATAGAGTCTATGATCATAGAATCATAGAATGAGAACAGCAAAAGAGAAATTATCTTCAAGTTGTTTTGTAGTTTTTCCTAAGGAGACAATTTTCTGTTTGGAATAGGAAACTTCCAGTTCCAGCCTACAAAGAAATTTCAGCACTATTCAGATGTTCCAGTGAAATAATGTAAAGAAATTTTAGCATTTAAGTGTTTGTACAAGCTGTTAACCTTTGAGTTGTATTATTGTCTGGGGTGCTTCTCTTGCAGTCCGTAGCATTTTAAAACCTCTACTAATAGAACATTCATGTGACACCATAAAAATGCACAAGAAGACTGTGAAGCAAAAAACATACTTCCCGGTAATTAGTTTTCCTCTCTAAAGGTATAAGTGTTAATACCCTCTTCCTCTTTTCCAGATATTTATTTTGACAGTTATCTAAATTATCTATCTTCATAAAGTCACTCAAGTTTGCTTTGTTGTACAATGAAGAGGTAGTTTTTCTGTGCAGACTCACCTTGTTCTGGACGTGTTTGCTCAAACTTGTTCTCAAGTGCTATGTCTGTGAAGGGGATAATAAATAAGCAGTTTCCATACTTGGCTGGAAGCCAAACTTCTAGCACCTCTGATTCTGAGTGACCTGAAGTTCAGTTTGAAAATGTGAAATTTCTATAAATCTTTTTTTTTTTTTTCTTTTGACTCAGTAGTAGAACTGATAACAAAAGGTGGGGAAAACAAAACAAAACAAAAAAAACCTCTGAAGAGTGAAAGAATTTTCAAATATACAGTAAGGTATTCATATTTTTTTAGTTATAAATCTTCTTCTGGGGGAAGAGATACTATACAGGAAAAAAAATAGATATGAGTTTCTAAAAATTATGTGGAAAACATCTAAAATTGTGCAAACTGTTGTTTCTCAAGTGGTGTGCCATTTGCTTCTCTGAGAAAAAAAATGCAGAGGAAACTAATGCTTTCAAAATGTAGTAAGTATGGTTCTGCTGTAGTTTGATAATGGTGAATCCCTTTTTCCTCTTTTTTGTTACTGCATTATTCTGTTTCCTCTCTAGAGGGCAATCTTCTACTATATATAAAATTAGAACCCTTTTTATCTTGTGTTTATTTGGGTGGCTTTATCTTTATTTTTCTTTTCAGGCATACCTGTAAATTATCAGGATGTAGCATCAATTGATCCAGAGTATGCAAAGAATTTACAGTGGATATTAGATAATGACATCAGTGATCTGGGTTTAGAGCTGACCTTTTCTGTTGAGACTGATGTATTTGGGGCAATGGAAGAAGTGCCATTAAAGCCTGGAGGTGCGAGTATACTTGTTACACAGGAAAACAAGGTGAGTATACAGATTTATTCAGGGGCTGTCAGTGCAGAAGAAAATAACTGTACTCACTTTCTGAAAAACTCAGTTTTTTTGAAGAAAGTACACGAAATTAGAAGTTACAGGCTCTTTTCCCTTTCTTTTTTTAGCTTAATGTGTTACTGAAGTAGTACTATTAAATGAATCTGTTAAGTGTTTAGCTTTGATATTCTTCTTTCTGTCAGAAATTCTGGGAAAAAAAAAATAAAAGAATTCATTTTAAAATTTAGAGGTATTGATAATTCTAAATCATGACCATACCAGGAGGGTAGAACAATAGCAATTACTAAAAAGTAATATTGTAGGTAGGGCAGCATATGACCCCAGATTGCCGTGCAGTATGATTGGTAATGTGAAAAGCTGCAGGAAGCTTTTCAGTTGCTTGCAATTCAGTCACTATGTAGTTGTATCAGTAGGTATATTTTTATATCATTTACTCTTTGGATCCTCATCGTCTTTGTGTTTTGGCTTTCATTTGTGCTGACCTAGTCCAACCTGCTTTGTGTGGTTGCGGTATTCGTTCGGTTTCGCCGCTAGCGCAGACAGCTGTTATAATAGTCAATGACCACTGGGTGTCAGCATTTGCTCTCGCAAAAGTTTAGTTTCTGTTGGTGCAGTTGGCACCGAATTCTTGTGTGCTTAATCCTCGTTTCCATTAAGGCAGAGTGCCATTGCATTAAGTGGAATATGTATTATTAGCCCGATTCTGCCTGTCTCCTGGAATATAGTCATTCATGAAAGAATACAGACAATAAAACAAGTCTGATTGTGAAGTGAGTGGCTGATTAATTTCTTTACTACCTATCAGAGAATGCTAAGATGTTGATTCTTGTTTCTAGGTGGTCTTGATTTCAGTGTATAAACAGATCTGATGATGAAATGAATTACATGTTTTTGTTTTTTTTTTTAACAACCATTTAGAACGCATTTGGCAGTTACCAGTTAGCATGAAATTAGAAGTTTGCCCACATGAGGATTTCCTCATCCATTAATAGCTCACACTGTTCCATTAACTTGTGACTTGGGGCACAGTCTGAAAAAGGTGCTTGAATGTGCATACAACAGATGCAGCCATGCCAGCTCATCAGTGCTGACAGGAGGGGATTAGAGTTTGTGTAGCTTTTATTTGAAGGGTGGGAAGAAACAGCTGACTGTTATAGTAGCTTTCATACTATTCTTATTCATTGATTTTTTTGAATTTGAAGGTTGAAAAATGTGAAGTCAACACACATGTATAAGAGGGCAATGTCTCCTGTTTATTTCCGGTCTTGACAACAGTGAACCAAGCTGCTGAAAATTGTAGAACTGTGTTTTAGCATGGTTTAGTACTGTTTGGGCATTTTTTCCAGTTTCTTCAGCAGGACAGGATTTTGCAGTATGTTTTAGCTTAACATCTCTAAAAGGTTAAACAGAAAAGAGTGTACTCTAATTTATGCAGTATTTTTTTTTTTTCTTGCAAAGGATATTTTTCTTTTTTTTCCTCCTTTACCTGAGGAATAAAAGATTTTTGCTTAAAAATCATTGTGTTTACCATACCTCTGGGAGAAGGAAAATTAGCTTCTAAAAGAATTTTCCGTGTCTGCGCACTGGCAGATTACCTGTTTGAAGAGAACAGATTTTGAAATGAAGTTGAGTGAATCTTCATTCCTTAAAAACCAAACCAACAAACATTCCCAACAAACAAACAAAAAACAAACAAACCCATGGAAACCATCCAAACAATCCATTTTCCTCTTACAGACAAGCAAAAAGAAAAAGCTCTATCGAGGAGTATTAGTTATAGCTGCATAGCTGTTTGTAAAAAGGTGTTTTCTTTTTACCTCAACTGTATAATAGATGAATGGTTGTAGGATCATACAATGTAAATGTTCCAGTCTTGCAATTGGACTGTCTGCATAGCTCCAACTGAAGTCTCTGTTACAGTAGTGGTTCAGCTGCCTTTTATGATGATAATGGGGAGACCTCAAAGGGAGAGGTCTTGCTTTTTCACATTTCTTTGCTATGCAGTTTTCTTTATTCTTTGCTGTGTATGTTCTTGTAGATTTCAACTTACTTTTAGGAAAAATGAGAGGTGAAGTTTGACCATATGCTGTTTCAAAAAGTAGTCCATATCTCTACAGTCATATTTCTTTCTCTGTCTTTGGGACCTGTCTGCCTGTGACCTGACCATGCTGTCTGGCAATAAAAAAATAAAAAACACACAGATTTTTCAAACAGCTTTAGAATGTAGCTGTGCCCTAAACCTGAGCATCATAATGGACGTTGATTGTTGTCTCACCCCAGTGTATCAGGTTGTGAAATCAGAGAAGTATCATTTTTGCTTGCTTTGCCTCAAAGGAAAATACAGCACAGGCCCTTGCCCCAGCTAGACTTCTGCATTATGTTTGTGATGAGCAACTCTCTGAATGAAGAATGTGTTAGCTGTACTTTTTATGCACTATGTAGGACTGTGTACAAAATTATGAAGATATTTCTTTCTTTTTTTTTTTTTTTTAACGTGTTCCTAAGGCTTTGGAGAGGGAATAAAATGCAAATGAAGTGAACAGAGGCAAAAACAAATTGACTATTTTTTGCTGGCCTACATTATGTAAATGTAGTCAGACAGGTCTCTCAGCGTGCACCAGTTCTTGTAGTCAATATGCTATGTTGTTCCAGGCTGTATAAAGATTTCTTGTTATACGTAAAATAAGTACTTATATGTACATAATATTTTTTTTTCTAATGGATTTCTTCAAAATAAGGTTGTGATACTTCCTACTACCGTTTTCTGAATAGCCTAACAAGTAACAGACTTAAAAGCAAGTATTTTTCCTCAGTGAAGAACAATGCTAACATAACTTTTAATCCTGTTATTGCTAAAGTTTCTTATTTCTTCCCACAGCTCATAAAAGTAGTTGCAGGGGTGATTCTACTGCAATTATTCTCCTCTGTTTACTCGTCTAATTCATTAGACAAAGGAGATGTTTTCAGGTACACTGATATTAAAACAACCTAGGGAGATTACTAGATTGAAACCAGACTTTTCTTAACAGCTCTGCAGCTGAAGACATGCTTAGGTATGTCTTCAGAGCTCTTTACAAATTAATTGTCCTCTCAGTCTATTATAATGATAGCAATGCATTTAAAAATACCTTCTGACTGTGAGGCAAGTGACTTAACTGTGTACTTCTGTGCACGTAAGGAACTGCCTTTAAAAAATCCTTTGTTTCATGCTTCATTTGATTTGACTTTCTTTTTCTTTCTTTTTTAAAGAGGAAGAGGGACAGAGTACTTAGTTGTTTTTGTGCAGGTTCAAAACCTCAGTGTTACGTTAACGATTTTTTAGATTAAAAAACCTATGTTGCATTTTCGTAAGGTTGCTGTTTTGAAGCAAGATGATGGTTGAGATGGTTAAATTGGGAGGTATATTTTATGATTTTGTTACTAGAAATCACAATTAGGAGGTGAAAGCATTACTTTGAAACCATATACTTTAAATAATCCAGAAGTAGATTTCTATTTGAGAGGGAATTTTCTTTTCCTGAATATTTCATTAAACTTGCATTGTTTTGTCAGACTAAATGAGAGGTGTTTGCACAGCTTTACTTCAGGCACTTTTAAATCTGTCTCTTTCTTAAAAAAAATTCCTTTAACTGCTTCCTAGGCTTTTGTGTTTTCAACAAAAGCAGAGTTCTAGAGAATTCCTTTTCTAACTGAAATCTTTTAAAGCAGACAGAGCCTTCAAATCTCTTAAGCATGCAAAATACTTTATTGTCTGTTTGCAAGTTTATGATATAGATTCTGTTGTTTTTCTTCCTTTTAAAAATTGAGGTAGCTTTTGAGACTTTATTTAAAAAACAAACAAACAAACAAAAAATGTTTATGGGGGTTAGACTCCCAGAGACTCAAGGGAAGCAAGCAAGCTTTTTTGGCTCACAAATATTGCTTCTGAATGTTACCTTTTTTTCTGCGTTACGTCATTTAACTTAACGGTGTAACAGTGCACATCAGTAGAGGCTGTATTATTTGATGCAGGCATGCCAAAACAAGTTTTATTCACTTCTGTGGTCTTGGTCTAGGTCCATCATGGCTGACTGCTGCTGTGCTTTGAACTATTGTGTTTGGGAGTTGTCTTTGGCAGAAGGAGGGAAGGGGTAAAACAGGGAGGACTCTGAACTCTAAAACAATCATCTTGGATTGCTTCAGTGTGTGGAAAGTGCACAGGGGACTCTTAATGCCTTAACAGGAGATGAAATTTATAGTATTTGGAGGATTGCATTTATGTCAATATGTATACATGATCAGAATGTATTTTTGCTATTGTATGTCTTAACGTTATTTTCTATTTTGCAGGCTGAGTATGTCCAGCTTGTCACTGAACTTAGAATGACAAGAGCCATTCAACCTCAGATAAATGCCTTTTTACAAGGCTTCCATATGTTCATTCCACCATCTTTGATTCAACTTTTTGATGAGTATGAACTGGTAAGCAGAGATGTCTGTACTGCTGGTCAAAGACTTTGTTCAACACCCTTCCTTGGTAATGTAATGGTGTAGGAGCATAGCCCAGAAAATACATATTGTGTGTCTTTCATTTCAGTCTTTTCATTTGCACCTATCAGTGAGGATCTCAATATAAGTATTCCTGCTTATCCTACTTAGCTTCACAGGGAAATGCCAGTGATAGAAACTATAAACTGTGCTGTGAGAACTGTTATCCATATATATATATGTTCTGGAGGACAGAATTTCTTTAGAAGTCATGAGCGACTGTGTACTGTCTTCACTTTGTGAGTTTCAGAATCAAATCAGAATAGGTTTTTTAGGGTAGTTTGTTATTTTGTAACTAAGATATCTCAAGTTTTGTTTCAAGTCATGGTAAAGCTCAGAGCTTTTATTTTTAGGTTCTTTCATCATAATTTGCATCTCTTGATGTAGTACGCGTAAATTGGACAGAACATGTACAGTTGCCTGATTTCAAGAGTCTTTTGATAGTAGATTCTGTAAGGGTGAAACTAAGCAGAAAAAGCACTGTTTTTTTTTTTTTTTCCCTAATTTAAAAGCATTACCTTTTGAAATAGCATAAACACTTGAAAGTAATTGTTAGTCATACTAACGAAAAGCTGTGTGCTTCTTCTGAAGGAGCTTTTGTTGTCTGGTATGCCAGAAATTGATGTGAATGATTGGTTAAAAAATACAGAATATACCAGTGGCTATGAGAGAGGAGACCAAGTAATCCAGGTAAAATTATTATTATTATTATTTTTTGAATAGTAACAATGATTGTTGCATTTTAATCCACAAGTAATATTTTTTTTCTCTTTCTCTGTGTGTGTGTATTTTCATGGAAGCTCAATTTGGTTAAAGTTTGTGGAGCATTTTTATACTATGCTCTTACATTAAATGACTTAGTTATGTATTCATTTGATGTGAAAATTGCTGTAATTCAAGATGCAAACAATTTATTGTTTTACTGTTATCTTTTCAAATTCTGAAAGTATTTGAAAGAAAATACAAACTTATTTCTTCTTTAGTGGTTCTGGGATGTTGTGGAAGAACTAACTCAGGAAGAGAGAGTACTACTATTGCAGTTTGTTACTGGCAGGTAAGAAACTATGTAACAGCAAATATATAGTTTGGATTCTCTGAAAAAAGTCTACAGACTTCAGATTACGTACCTAGAAACTGCTTGAATATTTTGGTGTTCCCTGTGTTTATCAAAATAGATAAAATATGCGTTAGTACTTCTGATACATGTATTGCCTGTTAGATTAATAATTAGTGATTCACTATACTTGACTACTTTGCAGGAGGCCTCATAGAATCATAGGATTGCTCAGGTTGGAAAAGACCTTCAAGATTATCAAGTCCAACTGAAACCAAACCATACCCTAACTCTAACAACCCACCAATAAATCATATTCCTGAGCACCAAATCCAAACAGATTTTAAACACACTCAGGGATGGTGACTCAACCACCTCCCCAGGGAGCCTATTCCAGTGCTTAACAACCTTTTCTGTAAAGAAGTTTTTCCTGATATCTAACCTAAATCTTCCCTGGTGCAACTGGAGTCCATTTCCCCTTGTCCTGTCACCAGTGAGAAGAGACCATCCCCACTCTTGCTACAATAGCCTTTCAGGTATTTGAAGAGAGCAGTAATGTCTCACCTCAGCCTAAACATCCACAGTTTCTTTAGTCTTTCCTCAAAGGGCACATTCTCCAAGTCCTTCACAAACCGTGTTACCTTTCTCTGGACGTGCTCCAGCACCTCAGTGTCCCTTCTGTATTGAGGTGCCAAGAAGTGAACACAGTACTCAAGGTGGGGCCTTGCCAGTATTGAGTACAGGGACAGGATTGCTTCCCTAGTCCTGCTCACCACACCATTCCTGATACAAACCAGGCTGCCATTGGCCACCTTCTTGGCCACCTGGGCACACTGCTGGCTCATATTCAGCTGACTGTCCATCAGCACACCAAGGTCCCTTTCCATCAGGCAGCTTTCCAGCCACTGCTCCCCAAGCCTGTAGGGTTGCCTGGGGTTGTTGTGACCAAAATGTGGGGCCTGACACTTGGCTCTACTGAAACTCATACAGTTGGCTGTGGCCCATCAATCCAGTCTATCCAGATCCCTCTACAGTTCCTTTCTAGCCTGTGCCAGATCAACGCTCTCTCCCAACTTGGTGTCATCTGCAAAATTACTGAGAGTGCACTCAATCCTTTCATCAAGATAAAGATGTTGAATAGGTACCCAGTACTGAGCCTCTGTATAGTTAATTTGCTGTCTAAGGCAATTTTCTGACAAGGAGGTAATGAATTTAATAGCACTTTATATTCATCTTCCTGTTGCATATTTATGTGTCTGATAGCTTCTCTAGTGACTACTGAATAGAATCATAGAGTGGTTTGAGTTGGAAAGAACCTTAAAAATCATCTAGTTCCAACTTCTTTGCCATGGGATGGGACACATACCACTATAGCTTTTGAATAAATACAGGTTTTACTATCAGACAACTAGGTGTGATTTCAGTTGGTGTAAACAGAACATCCTTTTCCCTGAAGCTCAGTTGGATTTAATGTTAGTGCAGCATGTCAAGATCAAGTGAAAGTGTAACCGTATGTAAGGCTGTTTGCTTTATATAGTATTTCTGCCCTAAATTCTAGTTGTTCTTTAGGGAAAGCCACTTTTGCTTCCTTTTATGGTTTGAGCAGTAAATTTCACTTGGATCTGGGTGTGTTGCCAACTTTGTCTATATAGATAGTTTGCAAAGTGAGGTACGTTGGCTGAATGTTGTAGTTATTTTTTACTTTGTTTCTTTTCCTGGTAGCAAGTATAGATTACCCCCATCTTCTTAATTTAGTCCTCTCTTCATACTTTGGGATCAGCAGAGCAGTTGACCTTTTCTTTGTTTATAAATTTTGTGATTAAGTGGTGGTAAAATATAAATTTAAATCATTAAACCGTGTCTTTTATAGGAAGAAATTTCACAGTCACAGACATATCATCAAATGGAACAGTCTTTAAATTATATTAGTTTCACTTGACTTATTATGGATTTGATTGGTTTTAGGGATCACAGGCAATTTTAGAAGCTAGTTCTGTGCACACTGATCTTGCTTTATCCTCTAAAGAAATGATTCCTGCGAGTCTCCCTGCACATCTGCTGCTTGTCAGCTGGTGGTCTTCCATTTCTTAATGAACTAGTCCATTTCTAAATCTAGATGGCAAATAAGGATCTTTAACATGTAAAGTCATGTTTCAAATGCTGCTTTAAACATTCCAAATAATAATGAAGTGCCATTCAGTGTGTTCGTAGACATTTGGGATAATGTCCTGGATTCTTGGGGATACTTTCTACCAAGTAAACAATTATGCTGCCTGACAAATACATGCTTGAGCACTGTTCATACAATGATGTCCTGGAAAGTTCTAGTTTCTGGATAGAGAAGATTTAGATGGCAAGATGTGAGTTAAAACTCCATTCAATGTCTAGTACGGACCAGTATTTCAAGTAAAATTTTACATTAAAGGTATATCTGATTTCAAACAGGGTATTTTTTTTTTTTTTTCTAGCTGGATGCACCACATTTTTTTTAATGAGGAATTTATTTTAAGATTCTGTGTGCGCTGGTTTGCAGTCTGCATTCTAAATTTCCATTATTTTTTCATTTCCCTTTAGTCTCTTCTGCATAGTCACTTAATTGATTTTTTTTCTTTGTGAAGTAGTACTATTCTTACTTTCCAGTTAAAGGCTAAAAAATTAATTTTGTGAGTTGAATAACATTAATTACATTTACGACAATATCTTCAGTGTTTCTCTGACATTGCTAAATATTTCTGGAACGTTACCTTTAATCTTCCCCCAGCCTTAAAGCTTTTTCTCTTCCATGTAGTAAAGGCTCACTTTGGAAGTTTCAGTGCTGGTAGCACTGTATTGTCAGTAATATTAATTTTGAGACTTCTTAAATTTTTGACAGTACACGTTCCATGTCACATGTTTTCAGTGTCAGTGTTTTGGAGGTCTTAGCACACTGAAGAAAAAGCCTATATATTCTTGTGCCAGATACTCATGTTAGGGACCCAAAAGTTTTATTATTGACCATGTAGTTCATAACTGTGTTTGGCTAAATATTTGTTAATTACCCTAACTGGCAACTTTTGATCAGGCTTTTAGTTAACAGTTGGAAGGAAGTGTTGAGTACTTACTGTGATACATTTTTACTTTACTAGTATTCTGCTGGCTACAGAGTTTTTAGGTTATACTGCTGTGGATGTCTGATGTTCTGGTTTGACTGAGGAGACTGCACTTTCTGTTAAGTAGTAAGTAAGGTAAATGCTATTTTAGGGGAAACTCAACGTATTTGATAAATGTGATAGATATGATTATTCTTAAAACAAAGGAAACTGACTTATTTCTATGCTTTTTTTTTTTAGTAGGATTATGCAAGATCTGTTAATAGAGAATAGATAGTAGTATTATGATTCAGATGCAAGTTTAAATATTTCAATAGCTTTAAAGTTTCCAAAGCTATGGAATTGTTTTGTTGAAGGCTATTTGCACATGCAGTATGGAAGGTAGGATCTTGTGATCCTATTTACACATCTTTGAAAGGCTTTCTTTATAATACTGGCAGTGTTTTGTTGAAATGAAAACAGATACTTGGAGGTTTAAGCCATCTATTACTTTCATGCATTGGAAGTCATGATTTTAATCTACTGTATGAAAAGCATTTTAGCAAGTTACATTATAAAAAAGTTAGCTAACAGTGGGCTGTTGACAAAATGATCTCTGTATTTTATTGCTTATTTGAATGTAGAATTCTCCTGGCTCACAGAACAAAAAATCACTGCAGGGGGTGCAGCGCTGTGCTACAAATGCAAGCCAAAAACATGATACAAAAGAGTGTACTGCTGCAAAATCTTTACAACTCTTTTGAACTGTGGCTACAAACAATTGCATTTGTACCTCAGAAATGGTATGCTGCAAGTAATCAGTGCTTCTCTTCATGGTGGTTGCCTTACACACCAGTGCTAGGAATGATGTGTTGAATAGTGCTGTCATTAAACTAGGTGGTTGGATACTATAGCTAGCTCTTAAAGATGTATTTAAACATGTTATTGCAAGGTCTGTTATAGCTCCTTAACACCTGGCAATAGCAACCTCTTTTTCTGCATTTTTACCATGTAAGTTTACTGAGTTGAAGCCTTTATTTATTCTTCTTTTCCCTTCTTATTCTTGTTTTTCTAATAGCTTTTTTTTTTCCTCCCAATTATCTTTAGTGTATTTTCCTGTAAACCAGAACACTGACTTTACAGTTAAAACAGCTGTTTTATATTTTGTGGAAGGTTTATCTTATTTTGTCAGATTCTTTCTTAGCTGTTACAGAATCATAGAATAGATGAAGTTGGAAAGGACCTCTGGAGATTTTCATCCAACTCTGTGCTCAAAGCAGGGTCAGTTAGAACTGGATGTTCATGGTCTTGTCTGGTCTCCAAGGACCCCACAGCTTCTCTGGGCAACTTGTTCCAACGTTTGACCACCCTCAGAGTGAGAGAGAAAAACAGCACAAAATTGCCCCTCAGGTTTAAATGCAGTTTCCCGAGCTCTGCTTTATTTATTCCCCCCTTCAGACATTTGAACACGTTGATCTTATTTCTGAGTCTCCCTGCCGAACAACCTCACCTCTCCTCGTGTGGCAGGTGCTCCAGTCCCTTTGTATCACTTTGTTCATCTTGCTGCAGCATGTCCTTGTCTCTCTACTACTGGAGAGCACTTCCAAGTGTTTCCCACCAGAGCTGAACGTAGGCACGATCACCTCTTGGCATTATTCTTGCTGCAACCAGAGAGTCTGCTGTCCTTTGATGTGAGAATGTGTTGCTGGCTCACATTCAACTTCATTTGTCCTTCTCCTTTTGTTGCAGTTTCTAGACTTTTAAAACACATTTGTGATGAAGACTGTAATAACAACAGGTTTTACATTGTAATGCGTACCAACTTAAGCTGATGCAAATATCTGAACATCTGTATTTGTTTCTGTTAGTTTAAAGTCTGGGAAGGATGCTGGTGACTTCAGATCTGTTATCCATTGACACTTCCAATTAATCCTGGAAAATATATTGAAAAGGAAAAAAATAAGAATACAATGATTAAGTGAGAATGCATTCCTGAAGATGTTAGTGATTTCGTTGTGTGTATATGTATTGTTTTGACATAATTATCACCAGGTGAAAATGTATCCAGTGTGAAGTCTTTATTAGTTAACACCTGAAATATTAAATCTGAAGTACTAAATGAAAAGACACATCAAAACGCTTGGCTCAGTTGATACACAGGCAGTAATTGGAGAATAAACTTCTGTATAATGCAATACTTTTTAAACTGTAAATGTGAATAAATATAAAAAGGTGTGATAAATGTAGTAATGTAATAAACTGAGATAATGGTCTATTATGAAAATTAGTTGAAGAAATGAGCTTGCTTTGCAAAACTGGAATTCTTCTGAATATTATTCAAATAATTTGATATATAATGCAAAGAAAAGTGAATGCAAATGAGTGTTGTAATTGAAAGTCTTTATACAGTGACAGTTTTGATACTGGTGTGAAAAAGGGAGAACTTTGATAAAAGTATTAGTAACTTAAGAGATATTTGCAGTGTTACTAATGCATTTTTGGCTGAACTATTCTTATGATGATCTAATTTCTGTGAGTATTCTCAGTTCCAGAGTGCCTCATGGTGGCTTTGCCCATATCATGGGTGGGAGTGGATTGCAAAATTTTACAATTGCTGCTGTGCCATATACTGCGAACCTTTTACCAACATCTAGCACATGGTATGTCAACTACTCAGTATAACACCTTAAAAATAAAGATTTTTTTTCATATAAATGCCAGTCAAAAGTACAGTCCTTTCGAATATTTTCATCAAAAGGACAAAAATCCTTGACAGTTCCTGGAGTATTCTCTTGCCAACATCAAAATGGTGCATTTTTACTCAGAGATAATTGTATTTTTTTTTTTGCTTGTTCTCTACTTCATTCAAGTGGGATCAATAAGGGAATTTTAAAGTTAAAATTATTGTATTTATTTTTTTCACTTTAGTAAATTTTTTCTGCAATATACATGAATGCTGCTCAATGGGACTGTAATGAGGAACTGGCTTTGGTTTGCTCTTTGTTCATTGAATGTGACATCTTTGGAATTTTGAATTGGAAAAAAAAACTTTACTCTTGCATTTCTTGCTCTGATGAGTTTTCCTCTTCTTCTTTTTTTTTTTTTTCCTGTTCTTGTTCTTTTCTTGTCCCCCTGTTCAGTATCAACATGCTCAAGTTACCTGAATACCCAAGTAAAGAAATCCTAAAGGACAGGCTTCTTGTGGCATTGCACTGTGGAAGCTATGGTTACACAATGGCATAATGAAGTCCAGAAGGCTCATCTGACTACTGATATGAAATTCAGACTGGCAGAAGTTGTTTTTCTTGGAAGCTGTTAGTGGAATAGCAACTCAGATGCTGCAGCAGGGCCGACTTTCAGAATTCATACGGGATCATCAGGTTTCTTTCTCCATTAGGTGTTTGTCAAAGGGACTTTGATACTGTCACGTAACTTACTTTTCTCAGTATGATGTATTTTCATTTTTTTTAAGTGACAGGTCTGTATGGAAATTGGTTTACACGCTTTTCATTATTACTTCAGTCTGAATTGGGAAGGGAAGTCTGTTAGAATCTCTTTCTACTGTCTTATTTTTGATTTTCAACTAGATGGTTGAATGGCATTTGTTTATTTTGCATTCAGATAGCATACTAGTAATGGACAGGCTTGTACTTTATGCCTTGTTGCATGTGAGAGCGCCGTTTATTTTTTCAGAGAACACTAGGGAAAGTTCCATTTGGATATTGTACAGTAAGACAGATCTGATGTATTTTCCATTTCTTTGCATAGCAACAGAAATACGATTTTATAACTTTTTAGTATTTTAATGTATATAGTATGTAAAGATTAGACTTATCACTGAAAAATATCAGATGAAATTAATATCTAATTTGTATTAGAATTTACACTATATTCTACTAAATATTTAAGTATTTGTGACTTTATAGTCAACTTACAGTTTAGAATTTGTAAATAGTATTTAAGTTCTATATCTGTTTGTTTGTTTGAATGCCTTTACTCCTTCCTTGACATAATGGTATGTTTAAAAGTTATTAAATTTTAATATTTTTACCAGAATCCGGATGTGACAAGTTTGTATGGTTTTGTGTATTTGTTTGCTTAGAGCATTGTTCATCTTGCTTATAATTTTAAATTGTCATGGAAGTAGCTTTTGAGGAGGTTAAAGTTTACAGACAGACAGAAGCAAATGCACAGGGAAGGAACCTAAGCTTACTGAGAGGTTAAGTGTCAAGGCTATAATAATTAGAATCTCATGTCAAAATTTCTATCTAATTAGGGCATATTACTCAAGTCATATGCAAAAATGCACACCTGAAGGTTTTAATCTATCAATGTATAAATATATGTATAGATTTTATGTATCTTTACAATTGTTTTTAAGGACTCTACAGTAGGTTTGAATTGCCATTTTGATTGAGGCTAGGAGTGCATTTTTATTTTTTAATGAATCTGATCATCCCTACTTGCCATGCTTCTACTCAAGGGAATGTGGTATGGATTGTTTCCAGCTGAAACTAAACAGAAAAACACTGGCCATAAATGTACCAAATGCTAACAGATGAACATCTAGTAACAAATGCAGGACAGCACTGATCTGAAGAGGTGACACGAGTTAGTAAATGAGTGCAGGCTTAGCAAACACTCCAAAGCGATGGATTTTAGAGTTCAGGTGCTCAACACAAACAGTTTATTACTGATCTGCTCACATTCTCCTGCACTGAGTGCTAATGCAACTATAGCCTCTATAGTAGAGTTCACTAGCTGATCTGTATAGGCTGCTTGCTTGATGATGTGTGGTTTTTGTTGTTTTCTTTTTTGGGGGCCTGGGTGGGTTGTTTTTAATGTGTTTATTTCTTTTAATCTAAAGCACGCATAACCTTTTGAGGGTGAGAGACAGAAAGCCACAGATCATCCGATTCAGTGGTGCCACAGTAATTTTTCTTTAGGCAAAGCTTTAAACATAACTTCCCCTCAAGTACTGCTTGCACACCACTCTGCATAACTATTGCTTTAAAGTTTTTCTGCAGTGTTTGTGAACCTCCATCCGACACCTTAAAGACTGTAATTAAAGGAGAACACTGCCTTTAGTTGGTAGGTGGAAGCCTGTTCTTCCAGCATGGCGTTACCACTGAACCCTGTTGGTTCAGTCAGAAGAGCCCGGGCTGTTGGTTTAGTCAGCAGAGAGACATGCTGTTTCTCTGTGGCATCCTTTAGCAAGCTTACAGAGATTATTTGGAGAGGTTATAAGTTTGAAGATATGTGAGGTTTTAGTGCTAAATTCCAGTTATCTCGGATGTGTCAGCAGAAGCACTTCACTTTTCTGCACAGCTGGGCAGTGCCTGATTCCCCAGCTGCTCAGCTCATGTCTGCCTCTGCTACACGGACTGACACAAGGAAAGTGTTTTGAGTAACACATGACATTTGTCAGGGATTAAGTATTTTTTTGTTTTTAATAAATTGGAATTGTATCCACGTGTTTTACTGTAAATACAGCTGTTTATTTATTATGCAACTACTTTGTTGGTTTTTTTGTTGTTGTTTCACATGGTAGATAACTCACCAGTTACTGTGATGGGCAAAACAGATTCAGTGTAGGGATATTAATATAATTTATTGCCTATCACTAGCAGCCTAGAGAACTCTGTGGGCCTCCTCTGGGTGCTGAGTGCCCAGAGCTCCTCCTGCACCGACCTTGGTGCCGTTCTCTCCCATCTTTGGCTCCCCTCTCCCAGCTGCTGTTGCACAGTGCTTTGTCCCTTCCTTCCATCTGCAGCCCCTCCACTGCCATATAAACCCAATACAGAAAGCACGATGGAAATAAGTAGAAAACTGGGACAGAGCTATCGCTGCTGTTATGTCATAAATCCAGTGTCTTTGTTATTAATAGTTTTGGTTGTTTTTGTTTTTCTTTTTTGAAGCTCTAGGCAGGACAGCTGACCACGTGAAGTTACCAGGATTTAATTGCTGCCTTGTAAGACTGTTTTTAGGACACCTGTGCCCTATTAGCGACAGGATATGACAAGCCTGCTGAGAAACTACAACTTAATATAGCTTATAGTTTAGAATGATTAATTGGTTTATATTTGTTCTTCCCCACTGTGCCAGAAGAAGGCGGGGGTGAGTGTTTTATCTGGGAAAGAAAAGAACAGATGTCTTGTCACATCATAGATCATGAGCGCTCATTAACTTTTATTATCTTTATAAAATGTTAGATAGCAAAGCCTAGTTTTTGATGCTTGAAAATGTGTTATGCATCTAATGTTACAAAACCATTAAAACCGTAAACTGTGAAATGTAGTTTAATGACTACTACTGTATGTTCCATGTGAATTACTGCAGTCAGTAAGATTGAAAATGGAATGAAAGACAGAAGGTGGTTGGCCTGAATTTTCCAGAGACTTGGAGACTTCTGTGTATGCAGTAAAAAACTGTATTAGGACCACATCTACATTGGAAGACTGTAAACTTTCTATGTAAAAGACTGAACTCAGAATTGTAGTTTTATTGTAGTTGGACTGTTCTTGAAGTCTAATGAGCTGATTCAGCTCTGCAAGTACAGTTCAATAATGCCTAATAAAAGCATTGCTGTTGACCTTCCAGAGCCTGAACAGGAATGGAAGCCCACTTTAGTGACATCCAGCCTGGGGGTATGTGGCAGAGAAGATTGCTTTTCTAAACCTTTTGAATAAGTAAATCAATAACCTTTTTGTCCCTCGCAATGGGCAGGCAAGCTGTACTCCTTAGGTGTTCCTCCAGGTCTTAATATATAGATGGTTTTTCTGTTAAACTTCCTTGTTATTAGACAGGAGACAGTTATAGAAATTGAACCAAGCTTTCATCTTCATTTTGGATACATAGTGGATTGATTTCTCAGGACGAAAATATTCTTTGCAATTCTGCTGCCTGAACACGAGAGGTCCTTACTGTTCAGGCAGTGGAATTCTAATGCTGGCACTGTCCTGCTTGTTCCCCTGGTGCTCTCTTTCATCTAGAACCCTCAACAATCAAGACAAAGTTAATTGTTTGAACTTAACCAATGCAGTTGCTGGATGCTTGACAGTTTTTGTAACAACTTTATTTTATTTTTTTGATGGGAATTATTCTTGGTATTACTTAAATACATTTAGTGATTTACTTCTTGGCTCAGCAATACCCTGGGTTTGGTTATCTTCAGTTATTGTCTGGAGTAATTCTGAATTCCTTGCAGTCTACTGCTGCTGATTATGCATCAGCAGATACAAACAAATAGACAGATTTGTCAGTTCTCAATTTTTTTTCCATTTCTTTCTTTGCAAATTTAGTATTTTGCCCACCATAATCAGAAGTCTTGCTCTAAGACCATCCAGTCATCATTTTAAAGACTTTGTAAACAATAGCTTACAATAAAGTATTTCGTTAAACAGTCGTTTCAAGCAGTTATTAAAACAGCAACAGAAACTGAACAAGTATTTTAGCATATCCCACTTTCTAATGCAATCTTGTGTTAATACTTTCAAAAAGCCTAGTGAATTGAAAAAGGAAAAAGAAAAGTACCTTGATGAAGAAGGATGACAGCTAGTGAATTAAAGAGATCTTTAACTTCTTATTCCCATTGTGATAAAATAGTCCTCAGACATCCAGAATGGAGATAATCTTTACGTGGAAGAACTTACGATTTACAAAGATGAGGGTTCTTTCCTGACATTTGTTTTCCCCTTCCCAAGTTGTCTTTTCACTTCTGTATGTTGGATTTTGGGGAATAGTTTTCATTGAAAGGGAAATGATAACGTAGTTCTTTTCCTAGTCATGAGAAAGATGAGATCAAATACAGTAATAATGGTTGTTTCAGAAGGAAGGCATTTTCCATAATGTATACTGGGTGTCTTTCTAATGCTGGCGAGTCAGAGTGGAAAGCTTCTTCAAGGTTTCCCCACGTTACATACTCCTCTTTTAATATATATCACAATAAGGTTTTGGATTATGATTGACGCCACCATTATGCCTCTTGATTAATCAGCAGAGATGTGAGGAGTGAGAGAGACCTGTTAGCTTCTAGAATTCTAAGTCAGTGTCAGCTCTTTGCCTGGGACTCCTTACACTAGTCAATCCCTATAAACTCCTGCAATACAAGATTATGTTCTATGAGATGCTCTTTCTACAGAAAATCTTTCTGGAGTGGATACTTTAGGAAGCCAAATGGACTCATGTTAAATTGAACATGCTACTTATTGACTACTGTTCTAGTATCTTCTTTTCCGGGTAAGAAGTAATGAGTTCCCTTTGCAGAACTCGGGGAAAAAAATAAATCAAAGGTGATGCTAACTATATGGGAATTCTCTTTGTGCATTAGAAAGTCTGCTTGAGTAAAACCACTTGATTAATTAACAGACTGATAAACATGAACTGTGGTAGGAGAAAGTGGATGACCCTGTCTTAATTTGTATCAGGCAGGCATAGTTGTGCTTGGTTTAACATCTTTTTGTTTCTACCAAAGGCTTTTGAAACATGATGCAGATCTTAAACAGTAGGAGAAAAAGGTATTTTCCCAAGACAGAAGAACTTTTCAGATTTTAAGACTAGTTTCTATTTTTCTATAATTTATAGTTTATATAATATACAACAATAAATATTTGGTATTTGCTTTCATTGTATGCATTTAAGTATAAAACGATATATAAAAATATTTTAATTATGTATAACATATATGTAGGACTCTCTGAAAGTGATGCTTCCTCTTTATTTTCAGGGAAACTAGAACAGATACAAAGAACACAAGAACGTTGTTTGATAGTACAAATTCTCAGCTACGCGACACACTTTTTCCACATGGTCACCACCATTACCTGTGCATTTTTGCCAGTGATGAACAAGAGTGCATTGATGCTGCACTCGAAAAAATCTGCACCAAGATGTACCTGCTGATAAAATCATGTTACCAAATGCATGTCAGACATTTTTTTTGCTGAAGAAATTGTGCTATGTTAATATAATTAGAAACTGATTAATAACAAAATGTGTAGAACTTCAGCAGGAGCGCAAATAGAGTTAAGGTGTGCATGGCTGGACCTGCTGTTTGCTGCTGTATGTACTTGCTGCATTAAGTGCTTGTGACAATCTATGCCAAGAGTTCAACTACTGAGTTTCCTATGAAGCCAAGTGATTCATCGGGATTATTAGGATTCTCATGGGATAGCTCCACCGTACCAATTGCCTCTGACAGATCAGTTTGCTTAGATTAAAAAGCAATTGTTGCTATCTAGTCAAATTTAAAGCCTGTGGTAAAAGGAAACTGAACCACTGGGGCTGCCCAGTATGTAGAAGCACCTTGATCTGTGGATTTCATGGCTTGGAAACAAAACTGAATGTTGAAGAGTGTTACAAATACACAAACACACGTGCAGAGATTTCAGAGGTGTCTAGTAGATGGCTTCTCTGTGCTACTTAGCTTGTTCTGACATATTTAAGTGGGTCTGTGCATAATCATTATTTTAGACTTGTTAATTCTCATTTAGTCTTTTGGATGTAAAGAAATGCAGTTATTGCTTAGTATTTGGACTCCTGTATTATGTTATGGCACTATGGCTTTTAGATGCATGTCATCAGGAAGGAATCACTGCAGGAAATGTAGCTGATTAGGCCTGGTGAGCTAAACTAGAGGTGATTACTGCACTTACCCCTGATTTGTGACACATATTAATAGCACTCTAGATTTGAAACATAAGCAAGAGAAAAGTGATAGAAGCATGCTCCTGAAAGTGAAGATTATCTTCAGGAAAGAGGTGCGTAGTGTCTCGTGTAATAACAGTGATGTTTCCAATAACAGGCATGTCATTCAACTAGCAGGTGGGAAAAGAGCCTGGGCCTCCTTGAGGTGTGATGCTTTTTCCTTCTCCACCTGGTCTGAAGGCTGCTGTCTGTTTATTGCTACAAGTCTGGGAAAATTAGTGAGGCTTGACAGGTCTAAAGGAGGGTTGGTGGACATGATGAATTCTCTCCATCACATCTGGTACTAGTCCAAAATCAGTCTTCTGTTGACTCTTTGGTTTGATTATTTTTCTCCCTATGCCTTGAGGTAGATTTTCTTGGCAGTATTTGCTAAAGCAGGTTAAGGACTCCCATCTGTAGAGGCAAGATGCTTCCCATTAAGCACAACAGCAAAGATAACTTTGCTAAAATGTGTCTCTAATTTAAGAAAATTTAAAATCTGTGGGCAGTACACATAGGGTTTAATTACTATATCTGTGCTTTTAGTCCTCAGCTTTTTGACATATTAAGATGAACCTTATGTATGTTGCCTGCATTTGGAAAAATCTGTGTTTTTTTTTTGTTTTTTTTTTTGAAGATACTGTGAATGCCTTCCTTGCCAGCAAAGGTTCTCCTAACTGTAAAGAAATTCACACATACAAAGGTTGAAAATGGAGCTGGATGAAATTCAAGTAGCTGTCACTTTCTTTGTTTAGGTTCAGTGTTCTGGTGGAAGTGTTTTTATTTTAGTATAATAAGAATCTTTGTCTTCATGTAGTAATTGAATAACTGCATTAGAAGGACCAGACAAACATACTTGCTTGGTCTTTGCTCTCCATTGAAGTTTCTTTCCCAGTATTTACTGATTTCCTGTATCTCTGATAGTGTTTCCAGAGAAATGGACTCATATTATAAGTAACTTTCATAACCTTTAACATCGAGCTATGCTTTCTGTAAGTTGTCTTAAATGCTTTGATTACAACTGTACAAGGGATCAGTGTTGAGTTAATTATAACTTATACCTATGTGTATTTTTGTGTGGGAAAAAGCCTGGTGAAAATCTTTTCCTAAATGTCTTTCACAGAAAAAAAAAACCTGTGATCATGTCTTGCACTGCTGGACTGTAGATTTTTTGTCTGTGTCTGTCTTGTCTCCAGTACTAAGCTTTTCCGATACTCATTCTTGACTGATCTGATGCAAGTTCACTAAGGGCTTTTGCTCTGTTGTGTATCTTTGTGCTTAACAGCCAGCGAAGTTCAATGGACAGACAGATTATACAGAGATTGCCGAGGCTTGCGTTTGATGTCTACCTCTGCTGCTGACCTCCTTTGTAACCTTAGTAAATCATGCCATGTAATAGCACAGGCCTACGTACAGTATAGGTAGTCTGTAAACTTCTGAGGGAAGGCAGCACCCTTTGTATATCTGTGTGATACCTCAAAGAGCAGATGAGTTTGGTAGCAGCATCTGGTATTAACCGAATGTAGTACCTGTATTTTTACTCATGACCATCACTTTGAGACATACCCTGGACCAGGTCCTTTGGAGTCTCCTCACTTTTGCCACTTCTTGGCATCCCATCAAATCCGTCTGGCAGCTGCCCTCTGCTCTCCCCTTGGCTACATGCTTGACAAAGTGTGGGGGGATAGATTAAGTTTCTGTGATCTGTCTGCAAAGTGCTTGTGTTCAAGAACCAGTGAATTGGTGGGAATGCTGTGTAAGGACATATCTCAGGTGGTTTAACTTACCCTGGAGGAATCATCCTCTCAGAAGCCTTTGCTGCTTTGTTACTGGGGTCCTTCACAGTCAGAAAAGGATCTCTGGAACTGAGAGGTTCTTTTGATAAAGCTGAAAATCCTTACAGTTTAATGTTGACTCCTTAACTTTCAGATAGATGTTGCTAGTTGCTCTCCATCTTCTGATGAAGTTGCTTTAGAACAGTATGTATTAATTTATGAGGAATCCCCTCTAAGAGGCCTTGGCATTTTCAAAGTAGCAAGTGTCACTTTTATTTATTTATTTATTTATTTGTTTTGGTGTTTCTCTGCATAAGTCCATTCTACATCACCTGGCAACTTAGCAAGATAACAATCTAATGATAAACTCAGTCCACCTTGTGTTGATCCCACCTTTTTTAATGCATACAAACTCTCATAAACACAACCTATTCTTAAGAAAATCCACATTTTTTTCTGTTACATAGTGAATGTGAAATGGAATCTTAAGTTCACAGACATCTCAAATAAGCAAAGTCTGTTGTAGTTCACCTACTCCTCTTCAGTTTTAAGCCAAAACAGAGCAGGAAAACAAGCCCTGTGCCAAACATCCTGTAACAGCTTTGTGTAAATGTGTTCAATAGATATTTGCTACAAATATAAATTTTTTGAACTTAAGAAAATAAAGCACGATGCCCATATGTTAGCAGATTTGATCTCACTCAAACTCTTGAGATATTTTCTCCAGATATTGCTTTGAAATTATGCCTTAAAGCCTCTGTTAGTGTGAATTGTGGATGTATGTGCTCCTTGCTTCAGTTAATAAAACAACCTGTCTTGTCAGTGTTTTATACAAAGCCAAAAGCAGGTTTTGGACAGTTTAAAGGTAAAAGTCAGTGTTGTTTGCTTAGCTTTGCTGTATGTTGTTTCTGTGTCTCAGTAAAATGAATGATTACATATGTATAAAAAGAAATTAAGTCAGTATTCAAAGCAGGCAGCACTTAAAACCAAGAAAAACAGGTGGTCAGGAGATTCTTGGTTTCCTTAAAATGTGCTAGTCTCATTATCCTGGGTCCCATCCTGCAGCTCTACACAGGTGCTGCTTTTTTTTTTTAAAGATATCTTATTTTTCTGTGACTATGGAATATCTCATCTTGAAATTTCATGCCATACTTCCCTTCAGACAAATCAAACTTTACAGCACTGGAAAGGCTGCTGAGCATGTCTTGATGAAGGTAACGATAGAAAGCAGTAAACCAGCAAAGAATCTGTAGGACCTGAAGGTTTCTCATTCTGAAGGTGATAGATAGCCAGGAGGTGATACATGCCAAAAGGAGTGCCAGGAATAAATCTACCTAAAGTATTTCCATTGCTTTTTCTGCCTCAGGATAACTGTCTGCTCTGATCCTGCACCACACAGCTATGCTTGTTCAGTACGTCTGAACCTGCTTAAGTAATGGAGCTTGCTTATTTGAGATTTTTGTGATATTTGTGTAACAGGCAGATGAGCATCATGAGAAACTAGAAATCACGCGTTAGAAATATTTCATAATAGGAGGAATGAGCCACTTCTGTAGGTGGTATGATCTCTTTATCTCAGATTATAGTTCATGAAATTCAGATTATGATCTCGAAGGACCATTCTCTGAGTGCAGAGAGCTACTTGCAGTACATCCACTTTTGTTGACTCTTATGTTTTCTTTTTGACTAGAGGAGAGCTGAGATATTAGTGGCACCTGGCTTTACTAGTGGAAAGGTTCTGTCAACTGTTCCATTAAATATTATAAGGCTTTAAGTTGTTTTTCTGGTATACAATGTTACATTGGAAGGTAAACATCTGGTTTTGGTTTGCTGCACACTTTGTGAAAAGAATGAGTCAGTATCATCAAGCAAAGAACGCATTTAAGTGTAATTATCTTGAATTATTTGCTGCTAACTCTCCTTTGCCAGTAGTAGAATGCTCTGATTTCTGTCTTAGCAGGACAGTAGGCCTTAAACCTGTCACAAGCAGGACTAAATAGTGCCCATCCTGTACATCAGACTGTTGTAACTTGGTGGGGAAAAGCAGGCATCTGTTAAGAAACCTTTGGTGAACTTCCAGTGATGCTTTGTTTTTAACTTCTGGGAAAAGGCTTGTTTAAGAAAATGGTCTCTTGCTTGAAAATTGGTGTAAGAAATGGAATACAAGGAGCATATAATATTCCTCTGTTGCCTTATATACACGCGGGACAGAGTTTTGCTGAATTATAGAAGTAAAACTAAGGGGCTCTGATAGATCTTAGTGTGCTAGCATCTGTGGCTCCTTGGCACAAAAAAATGGTGAAAAGATAATCTTTCCCCTAAAGAATTTAGTTACATGTTAGACTGAAGTCTATAAAAAATAACGAACAAGACAAAACCCCACCTAAAAAAACACACTCACCAGCTAAGCATAGGATTCACTGTCCTTTGCTTTGTCATTTCTTTCCATTTCTGATTTCTGGTGTTGTTTTTTTTTTTTCTTTTTACTGCCAAAATAGTGTGTTATGTTTTGGGCAGAGATTTATAGGAATCTTTCCTGTATTCAGTTAATACAAATAAGGGCACTTAGAGGAGTCTTTTACTCTTGTTAGGTTATCCTTCTCCATTTAGAAGTACACCTTGAAATGTGAGAGTTAACATCTGTACTGTGCTACATATTTTTATATCGACTCCTAAGAAGTTCTTAAAATATTGACTTTTAAAGGAGCATATGGTTCTCTTTATGTTGTCTAAGACCATATTTCCCCTTTATTGCTGGATCTCAGTTATGGCAGTCTCCAGTGAGAACACCAGTGTTTTGGAAATATGTTTCTCTTGCAACTTAAAGGGATACCTGGGGCTAACTGGAGATACGATGTTTGCAGATTGCTGGATGAAGCAGTACGACCATCCACTTGCTTTGGAAATGGGGTTGCAGGCACCTCTGAAATGTGTGCAGTAAAACAGCTTTACTTGGAAGAGGATAAAATTAATGCAGTGGGGGAATGATGGGCAAACAATGGTACTATAAAACTGCTGAGGCCCCTTCAGAAGCATGGAAAGGAACAGACGCCTTTGATTACTAACAGTTTGCAGAACTACAGTACAGCTGCTGTGATGATGACCTGAGGCCTGGCTGTGTTCCACCTCCCTGCCCACTCTCCATGGCTTACCTCAAATATTCCTGCTCACCTTCCTAACACCACGATCCTGGGGCTTTAATTGTGAGGATAGGTAATTTAAAGGTTGTGACGTGTTAGATAATGCAGAAGTTGAAGTCATGGAGATGCTGGAGGGGACTCTTAGAGGCTATTGTCACAGGAGGGAAAGCGGGAATACTTAATATGAGCCAGTTCTGAACACTCAAGAGAAGTCAGCTGAAAATTAAACCAAGGCAACAGCCCCTTACAGCGCTCCCTGCTCTATTCTTGCTGTGTTCCTGATTGTATTCAGTCTTTCCATTGCATTTCCCAGCTGAGCCAAAAAAGTAATGCCCCCCCATGAGATGGAAAGGTTTTGTGGGAAGGATTCTGGCTGTCACTTTGTGAGGAAAGTCTGCTTCCTCTAGAGAGGGAATAAAGCTTGTAACTGTGCTTTATTTATCCCCTTAATGTAGATTGCGTCCGAGTGAAATTTAATCTATCTTGCTCACCCAAAGCCTGATAAACTAAAGTGATTGCTTCTTTTTGTACCAGCTAGCTTTGGGCTTGGCTGCAAAGCTGACGTGGATGGAGTGGTGGTGCCCAGGCATGGGGCTCTGAACGCTCTGCCTAATGCAGTTGTAGGAGTAGAATCCAAATATATTGATATAAAAGAGTTCTTTGTATTTACTGCTCTGCAGTCATGTGGCAGTATCTCTGATCTGAGCACCTGACCGGGACTGTTTATTGCACTTGCTGAAATGGTAATGGTCAGCAATAGATAAGATTCAAAGAAGTCTGCAGGACATGTCTGTCTAAACATTACTGGGACTGCGGTATTGTTCTTGAAAAGTGAAGGCTGTAAAATTTGTCAGTGCTGCAGTAGATTCTACTGCCTTCTACCCCCCAGCCACCCTGCAGCTCTATTACTGGCCATAAAATTAAGTTGTTTTGTCGCCTGTGGTTATTCATTTTAACTTTAGCTTAGTAAATTTAATGCAGAGACATTTACTTACTGTAAATTTGTCTCAGATGAAACAAAGGGGCACTAACTTTGCAGGCTTATGTATAGAGTATCTGTTTCCATTAAAAATAGTGGATGCTGTGGGTTAGGACATCTTGTAGAGTAAGTATACACACCAAGAATCAATAAGTGTTTTATAAGCACCTGGAGATTTTTTTCACTATAAAGGAGTTTTTTTGTTTGTTTTGTTTTGTTTTGTTTTGTGTGTGTGTGTGTGTGTGTGTGTTTTTTTTAAATGCAGTTGCTATAAAAAGGTAAATAAAAACGTTAACCATCTATTGCCCGACTTTTGCTTAAAATCTTGTACTTAATTGTTTTTTTCTAGGTGAGCAATGTTTGTAATTTTGACATAACACTGAGGCTTCATAAGAAAATGACTTTAATTGTAAGCTTTTATATATTCAGAGATATTGTCAGCGTCTTAGTTTTCATACTCCCTATTAGAATTCAGGAAAATACGTCTTATTATACTGAAAGAGAAGAAAATTCAGTTTAGCAATATAAACTTCTGCCACTGAGATTCTTGATAACATAGGAGAGATTGGGGTAGCCTTGTGGCAGAAACTTGATTAAAAGCAGATTAATACCACTTTATCAGCCCATACCAGAGTGAATTAGCCCAAGAAATCTGTTTGAAGTTGCTTAGTTGTCCATTTGAAAAAGGTCTCTGGACATTTATTTGGTTATTGCTGAGTACTTGCTATAGAGGCTTGTCTATCTGACAGCACAGGAACAAACTTCACACCACGCCAGCCATGCTTTCTTTACAGTAATGTGTTTCTTATTACTCTTTGTTATCCCACAGGAAGCTGGAATGTTTGGGAGGTCAGCTACTGGCTCAGGGGGATTATTCCTAGTAAATCAACTTAAAATTAACAAAAAGAATTACACTGACATTCTGATTTCACTGATACTGAGGACAAAAAATGCTTAAGTGTTGCTTTTAATTGGAATGGTTCTGTCCTAATGCCTGTTGTAAATCATATTTTTATCAGCAAAAGAAGTCTTTCATTTCCTCTCCTAAGTATAGGAGTGTTTATCTTTGGAGAACATGAAAGCAGCCCAGCAGTTGGGCCTGACAGGTTGATAGATCTACAGATGCACGCAACTAGCGGGTGGAATGGGGAGTCAGTGCTTTGGGACCATGGATGGCCTTTGCTCCACGTGGGCATTCCAGCTCTGCCCCTGATATAAATTACATCCACATCAAATAAGTAAAAAGTCTGCAGCGATCAATCCATCTCTCTGTCATTTGGCAGATGTGGTATATATCTGAAGTTACAGCCGGCAGTCTGTAATTAACTGGCAGTTCTTAGGATCCGATGTTCTTTATTCAGTATAAAGGAGAAATCACACCATAAGCATGCATAAATATAATGCATACGCCTGTGTGTATGCACGAGATATGTGTGTCTACATGCAAATACTTCTTCCTTCAGCAGCCTTCAATTTGCTTGGGAAAATGCGTGAAGCAACTGGTAAGTTCAACTAGTCTGAAACAAGGTCTGTATGAATTCATAGCTTTTTGCTGTTATTTCTCCTTGAATTATAACAGAGTTTATTTCTAAATCTCTTCCTTTTAAATTTTTTTTTGTTTGTTTTGTCAGGTCCATGAAAATGAGTCTACAGAACTAAGCTTTTAATATATAGATAGGATGTCTGTGGAAATACTACCTCGCTGCACTAAGCTTGTATTTGTTGACCGCAATATGGTAATGTGAAAAGGTGCATTCTTAAATGCTTCCCTGCAGAGGTATGCAAAATGTGTCGTTTTGAATGCATTAATAGCAAAGGCAAATTCTTTGAGTACCTTCCTCAACTAGCTCAAAGAGCATCCTATTTCATTGCTATAAAAGAGAATTAACAGTAAAGAGCCAGGTAAAGCACGTAGATCTTGCTGATGTGGATAGGTGCATTTCATAAAACCAGAAGGGGATATCTGCAGTATGCAGAGAGAAGCTTGCATTTGTGGACAGAGACTGACGTTTACGTGCAAGCAATTTAAAGCCTATTTGTGAGAACCTAGTGGCCGTAGGGTCAGGACAGCAAGCTGTTTAAAAGGGTCTGATTCAGGCAGAAAAAGCAGGAAGCCTTGTTACCTTGTGAACTGCCAAGATTTCCTTTGTATGAGGTCCTCAGGGGCTCTCCTTTGCCTGTATGCCATCGAGACCAGACACCATCTGGCTTGAAGTATTTGTAAAGTTCATCGTTGCAATAAATGTCATTCTGCAGGAGTATGAGCAGGCTGTTGCCCTGCTGCATTACTGGTGCATTCGTGTTTGTATCCCTAAAACTTTGAGTTTGTTAATACAAGTGAAAGGAAAACGAAACTTTTGGGGCAGAAAACACCAGCTGCATTCAATTCAGTGCTCTTAAGGGCAGATCTAAGTTGCCATGGTGCTTGCTAAGGACTATGTTTACTGTTTGGGCAGAATCAATGTTCTGTATGCTGATTTCAGTCTGTGAACATTCAAGTCTATGGGCATGTTCTTATCTGAAGTTTTTCAAGGGAGGTTGCAGTGTATGTTCGTTCAGGAACCAATTATTTCCCCTCTGATAAGACATGCTCTCCAGAAAGACTGTCAAGAAGGAGGACTGGTGGAGAGTCTATATATATATATTCTTTTTATTTGCAACTGTGTTTTAGTCATCTGTTTCCTCACTGTTTTAAAAATTTGCAAATAACTTAAATTTATTTGACTTCAAATTCCGTTAGGACTTGTCTTTTTCTACTCTCCTAAATTAAATAATCTTTCAGCAAGCTGTGCTTTCAATGTCAGTCACTTGGACACCGTGGTCGAAGACTTTCTTGCCTTTAATTATTTACTGAGAATGCTATATAAGCTGAATTCAGTGCTCAGTATTGGTGAGTACTTGTGACTGTGAGGAAGGAGTATCTTATCAATACCTTCAACACCTGACCGTATCTCCATTCTCTGGTACTGTGTGTCCTGGAACACTCTTTCAACCCCATTTCACCCTCTCCAATTTATCAGCTCACTTTTTCTTTTATTATCGGACTCTGGACTTGGGAGTTATAGATAGTTTTTGACTAATGTTACAAAAGCTATAAACAGGGAAAGGGCTGCTCTATAAATAATGCCTCCTATTTTATTATGTTGGCCCATTATGTCAGAGGAAAATAGTTGTGGTATGGCAGTAAAAGTTGAACCTTCCTGCCAATATTCCATTATAGATTGTTGCTCTCTGACTGATGGCAGCAGAGGAGCAGTCTGACACAGTGGCATTTGACATGGAACTGAGTATGAAGCAAAGGTGTGGAATTTAATTCCTTCCTGCAGAAAAAGTGACAGACACTGACATTCATTGATGCTTGCTGAGCATTTATGAAGATCTAACAGTGGATGAGGGCACTGTGAGGTGGTGAGTGATGGATCACTGTGGATCACCTCAGCTGATGCATGGATTTACCATGGATCTATTCAACATGATAACCTTATGGTTGGACTAGATGATCTTGTAGGTCCTTTCCAACCTAATGTATCTATGAATCTATGAACCTTCTGTGGTGGGTGGTTTAAGGGAATGCAGTACATAAAATGCTTGCATGCTGTTCTCTGAGGTGCAGAAAGAAAGAATGTGAGACAGTGGATAGTAGTTTCAACAAAGGAATTTATTTTTTTTTCACCATGATGGTGGTCAAATACTGGAATGGGTTGCCCAGAGGTATTGAGGTGCCTCTGTTCTTGGAGCTATTCACAGCTTGACTCAACATGGCCATGATCTTGAAGGCCTGTTTTGAAAAAGTCAGACCACATGGCCTCTTGAGGTCCTTTCCAAACCTTGAATTTGAGAAAGGCAAACTGAAACTTTGCCTAACTGGTATGTGAAGGGCTCAAATGCAGCTCTTTCCCTTTTCATGTGACTGTCCCAGTTGCTGAAGGAAACACTGGAAAGACCATGCTTTGCTTTCATACTAGCCCATTTTGCAGAAAGTGGAGAAATTCTTGGGGATTGCTATACCCTGTTTCATACAAAAATAATCTTTTCATGAACAGATGAAATAGATCATGACATGGTTTATTCTTAACTAACAACTTTTTTTTTTTTGTTACTATACTGGAAACCAGTACTTTTTGGAGAGACTTTGTTTTATGGCTTTTCATTTCAGGTATCTTTTATGCTAACCAAAAACACAATTTTCACACACACACAGAAGATGAAGTAAAGAAGACATACTTCATTTTGTGATTAAGGTGGTGATTTTTCTATTTATGTAGTAAACCACATGGAAGTATCTCTGACAGAAAGAAAAAATGTTCAAGGTTAAGTGTCATAAAAAGAGATCACTTTGTTTAAACCAATCTGCTTTTATTTGCCTTGGAGAGTATATTTTCTATAAGAGATTTAAGTTTGCTGATTCCTGCAGTTGTGTTGACTTGTCCCTGCAGTCATCTGGCAGAACAAATTCTGCTTTTCCCCTCAACAAACTGAGAATGTATTTCACTTGGAGAAAGAAGGTGCGTTGACAGTTGCCACCTTTCTACCTCAAGACAAACTGTTCTTCTGGGAAGATATGTCCTTGCTAGCACAAAGAACTAAGATCCTGGGGCAGGAACGAGTGGGTAACTGCATTGCTTTATCTGTCACAGTGCCAGGCAGGCAACTACTCTCCTTCCAGGGTTGGAGGCAGGTAAAGCCACTGCAGACATACACTTTGTTACCTAACATCTAGAGAGATGTGACAAGATCACTGGATGTTTTGTAGATAATCGTAGCTGTGTTTATGCAGCCTCTCTCCCACTGTCCATCCAGGATTTGGAAGGGTTATACAAGACATTTTCACCCTCTTTATTTACTTTTTCCCCAAAAACACTATCAGGCCACATTTCAGTAGAGAAGGAAAGAAAGAAAAAATTCTCCTGACTTCCTGGGCAATAGTGTAGGTCTACTTGACCAGGAAGCAGAGATGCTGGCCCTGTATGCTCAACCAGATGTTGGAACCTTCATGCCACTTATTAAAAAAGGAGGTGAGTGAGTGGAAGAGCTTCAGAACAATACAAGGCTCTTGTATATTTTCAGATATTTAGCTTAATATTTGAGTTATGAGTGAGACTTTTGGCACTCCATTTTATTTAATCTGTAAACCAAACGGCAAGTGCCAATGTTTGTTTGGGTTTGTAATACTTTCGTCAGGTCATCAGATGGTCCCCTGGAACAGGGTCTGCCACTGCAAAGCCAAATGCTCAAGGGATTCAGAGGATTCTGAAATAGGGGACCTCAGTGAGATGTTGTTCACTCAGATGGAGGCATCCAAAACTGGAAGAGAAGTTCTTAATTTTGGGGTCAAAGTAATTTCCTCACAGGTCATGAAGTTGATCTGAACCTTTAGACACAAAGTTCAGGTATCAAAAATTGCTTCTTCCTATGGTAGAGAAGGGGTTTTACTGTGCCACAAGTAGCGGGTTTATACGGGCCACGTTTGAACTATTCTTTTTGTCATTCTGTGCTTAGATCTTTGAGCAGTCTATAAGAATGTTATTGCTAGAGAGATTGGAAACTGGTAGTTGATAAATAGTGTTACATTGCTCTGTAAAGAACAGTTGATGAATGTTACTATTGTATGTGAAATGTTTCTCTTTTTCTCTTTAATAGCACTGTTTTAAACTACTTTGTCCTGCACAGGGGACTGCTAAGTAAACTACAAGTGACATATGATAAATGTAAAGCTGTGGTTACAGCTTCAGAAATCAATGAATTGCATGTTTCACATGTAAAAGGGCACTCGTGCTGCTTCCGCTTGCAGAGTGATAAATGTAATTCAATCTATAAGCAGTAAAACATTGTATAACTTGCTAATTCCAATGCATACCTGAGAAAGTAAAGGAAAACTTGTGAGAAACTGTGTTGCTCTGCTTTGAAAAGACCTCTAAAATAATTAGTTCTAAAATTTGCAAGGAAAGGCTGCAGTAAATACACATTAATGAGTATGTCAATAGGGAGTGTTTCTGAAACAAATGTGGTTCAGTACATGTAGATATTGTTACTGCATCTCAGCAAAATGTCACTTTGAGAGATACTTAAACCTAAAAGATAAAAAGGCCATAAACGAAAATCATTATTTATGGTACTAGGAATGCAAAAATGAACCTCTACCTGTGACCCACTACAACTCATCAAGTAAGAAAGCATGTAATTCTGGCTTTTAAATGATGCTCTGTAGTAAGTGATTTTACAAATTCTAGAATGAAAGGGAAAAAAATGTGAGTTCAAGGGACTAGAAAATGAAGGTAGCTCACTTTTATTTTTTTTTAGTTCATCAGGGCACCCTGATTTTTATATTTGTATAGTGGACTGCTAGATCATATATGGTTTCTGGTAATGACTAGCATCTGTCTTCCAAAAGCTGCTTCATTTTGTTTTCAATTCTGGTCTGAATTCAAATAAACAAAGATGAAATCTTCTCAGAGCATTTCAAGGAAACTCAGACAGCATTACAGTTCACTGAGGTTATACAGGATTCTGTAGCTCTTCTGTACCTTTTGAAGAAATATCTTTTGATGTTAAAAGTGCTGCTGAGAAATCCAACCACAGCTGCTGGCTCAATAGCAGGACCTTATCGGAAGGCTATTGTCCACAGACCAGTAAGCCACGTCATTATTAATGGGCATGCAGAAGTGGGTAAATTCCATATGTGGTTCTAATTATTTTCAATGGGATAGTGACCATGGAGGGGTTAGTAACACACCCATGCGCAACTTGAATTGTATGGAAGTGCTCCAGGAAATGTCTATTCCATCCCATGAGAAAGAACTTGAGATGTTTGTTTAAACTATCTTTTCTTACAGGTTAGGGCAGTGACATGAGATATATCCAATCTGAACAAAAGGAAGTCCAAAAGGTTTGATTGGAAATGCAGCTCTCTTGGCTTTTGTGTTTTTAATTTAAGTACCTTCCTATGCACACAGCTTTTTCCCAGGCCCTGGTTTTAGGCAGTGTAAATGCACATACAAGTCTGTGCTTAGCACCACATGGGAATCTTTTTATATTTCCCAGAGCTTAACTCCAAATTCCATGTTGTTTTTGCAGACTAAAATGCACATGTAATACAAAGCAGACCATGAAACTGAATGGAAAAGCTACAGTACAGTTGTGATTTTTTTTTTTTTTTTCACTCTTCATTTTGGTATAATGCACTTTCTACAGTGATTGCACTCTACCTTGATGCTTTAAATGAGAAATCTTCCACTGTCCTTTGACACTGTGCTTAATGCACCAATGATCTGAACAGAATGCAGTACTGGTTTGATGCTGCATGTCAAGCTATATAGCCTATGTATATAAGGTGAAGATGATCATCAGAAATGATACCTTCTTCTGTAGAAGTGCTTACAGATCCAGGTGATACAGGTGGGTGGGGATCAGAAAAAACAGCTACCCAGCCTTCCTGCTCGCTAATGGTGAAACCCAAAGCTTTATAGCTCTGAAGGCAGAAGGGACTTGTAAGAACTGCCAGGTAATAATTAAATACAGTGTGCCTAAGTGGTACTGTATTTTTCATCTTTTCTAAAGTGAGACAGGATAGGATGCAAATGAATAAGCAAAGGCTTGTCTGGTTGCTGCTGTGGAATAGAAAAAACAGAAATGAAAAATGCATTTGTGATAAACAAGATTGAAATTCCATGGGAGTGTGTATGTGTTTAACCTCTGAGCATGAATGTACTTGATTTTGTCGTAATAAATTGCTAAAACCAATCTTGAAATAGAAAAGAAATATGAAGAAGAGCTCAGGCTTATGGTGCAAGTGAATTTAGAAAACCCCAAACTCTAAGAGTCTCGATTAGAAGAATACAGCATTGAATTCTCATGCCTCTTAATAGTGGCTGAGTTTCAAACAGTTCTTTCCTTGGTAAGAATATCCATGAATACCTCCCCAGCTCCTAAAAGATTGCTTTAAGAGGCATTGTACTTAGAAGCTGATGTCTGTTAATTTTGAACTTTTTTTTTTATTATAGATAAGGATATAACATTTTCAGTGTATACTCACAGTAAACATATTCTATATGCTTGCTATGTTCACAGAAGCTTATTTATTTTTCTTTCCATTAGTGATGTAAAATGAATCTGTGCCCTTGGGAGAAAGCTGGAGCTCTGTTCTCAATGTGTGGCAGTGGACTAACCTGTGACATGGGGTGACAGTGACATCTGTGCCTTGCTGGCAGCCCCATTTCTACTGGTTTCATCTCCCAATGTCTTCGGTCTTGGGCAGTCATCAGCTATGTCTGATGCTTCCTTATCCCTGGCATGCTTTGAAGACAGTTAAAACATAGCAGATAAGTATTGTGTTAATGGTGATTAGAAACCAAATGCTTCATCATGTTGAGTTTCATTCTTTTGTTTTAAGAACTCAAGCTGATTGCTTTGAAGAGAAACCTAGATTTGAGTATTTTGACATTAAAAACAAAAGTACTTTTCTCTCAGGTGGTTGTTAAAATCAAACTGCTTCTAATGTTGCTAGTAAGGAAGAAATGGCTTGTGTCACAGCAGCTGATTTCTGTCAGACTGGAGTTTATTCTGGGAAGCAATCCCTCAGATTTTGAAAGAAAAAAACAAGCCCCCAAGCCTTTATCTTCTGAGTGAGAGGTCAGTGGCGGTTCCCCCAAAGTAGGCGAACTTTAAACTTTTGTTCAGTGCAGTGTCTTTTCAGAAGGGTGGAACAATTGCTCATCTCCTGCACCAGCACCTTCCCCCTTCCCTCCCAGGGCAGGCTGAGGTGACGGGCTGGAGAAAAAAGCACCCGGCTGACTGTTTGAACTCATTCTTCTGCTGGTGCTACACCCCTTGCTTGCAGCCTTCTTCCTCTGCCTCAGCAGTAGCCAGACTTCAAGACCCTAAACTGGCAGCACTTTTTACTCTCTGTCTTTTCACAGATGCACTCTCTTGATTTTGAAAAATGCTGGCTGGCTATTGAGAGCTTGAAGCAAAATGTGGAGGAGCACTTCATGTGGCGTTGCCTTCTGAACCCCACTGGATATGCTGTTTGAAAGCAGATATTCTGATGAAGAGTTCCAGTCTGTGTTTATCCCTCAGTTGTATTTTATACGATCAGAAGAAAGAAAACATTCAGTGAATCTGAAATCACACAGTTTAGCAGGACTTCAGAAGAAAAAACTGAAAGTATTGTTGGAAGCTCCCGAGTCTAATGACCTTTTGCACTTCACACACTAAGACAGTACTGATGGGACTTGTTTAAATCTGCTTTCCCCCTCCCTGTAGCCCTGGGCCCTGTGGTGTTGGAGTTGATGTTCTGCCAAGCAGAGGACCACTGACAGTGCCAGACAGAGAGGGTGGTTGTCCTTGGCAGCTGAGCTGTAAGTAGCTTTTTTGTCAAATCCACTTGAGAAGGTTCTGTCCTGAAGTATTTTTTTTTTTTCTTTCTTTTTCTTTTTAATATTTTTTTTCCTCTGTCAGACAAGTAAAATGAAATCTTACAAAAACGCAAAAGTTGTTCTGCTCTTACTTGCCAAGATGATGGTAAGGACATAAGTCTTCCTCCAGTCTGGGACAGACCTGTGGAATACCACTCTGCAGACAGCATCAGCGGGACTATGTTCGAGTGTGCTACTAGGCAGTGTGAATCCTCCTTGCAGGATCCTGTCACTAGATGATGTTCAGCTGAATGTTGCTGGAGTGCTTTTGGCTTCAGCTAGGTATTTTGCCAGGTCCCAGTCTGCAGTGGAGCACTAAGGTCTAGGCAGATATTAGACACTAGGCTTTAATTCAGCTCTGCTTATCATTGGCAAGGCTGCACCTGGAGCACTGTGTCCAGTTCATGGCCCCTTAGTACAAGAGAGACTTGGATATAATCTTGTGAGACCTTATTTGGAGTACTGCATCCAGTTCTGGAACCCCCCAACACAAGAAAGACATGAAACTGTTGGATTGGGTCCAGAGGGGAGCCATGAAGATGATCAGAGAGCTGGAACCACTTGCCTATGAGGGCACGCTGAGAGAGCTGCAACTCAGCAACCTGGAGAAGAGAAGGCTCCAAGGAGACCTTATAGCAGCCTTCCAGTATGTGAAGGGGGCCTACAGAAAAGCTGGGGAGGGACTTTTTATAAGGGCATGCAGCGACAGGATGAAGGGAAATGGCTTTAAACTGAGAGTAGATTTAGACTAGATTTTAGGAAGGAATTCTTTAATGTGAGGGTGGTGAGACACTGAAACAGGTGGTTCTGTGAGGTTGTGAAGCATTCAAAGCCATAGGCTGCATGAGATTTTGAGCAACCAGGTCTAGAGGGAGATGTCTTTGCCTATAGCAGGGAGGTTGGAAGTAGATGATCTTAAAGGTCCTTTCCAGCCCAAATCATTCTATAACATGTCGTTATATCTATAGAAGAGGTCAGAGCTTTCTGTCCTTGGTGATGTCTCCCTACCCTATTAGCAACATCCACTGAGGCTTTTTGTTCCACCAGTGTGCTAAATTTTTACATTAATAATGAATAAAAACATGAGCAGCTGAGATACCTGAGGGAGTAGTTTCCTTTTGTTTTTATTTGCTTTTAAGATTATTCAATATTTTTTTGGCTTTGTACAAGTAAAGAATGCACACTTTCACCCAACAGTCATGTACTTGCTGAATAAACAAAGGCCACACAATACCAACTCCTGGAAGTTAAGGCCACATTTTGATTTGGTCCTTAGGCATTTAAGGTAGCTTATTGATTTAAATGGCAAAATCTTAAGAAAAGTGAAAAGAGACACAACATAATTAGAAATGACAAGAACTCAAAAAAATACATAGAAGTTGTTTAGTGACAAGGTGCAACATTTTACGACCATTCAGGGATGGATAATTGCATGAACAGAAGGGGAAAGGGGCTGGTAGTAACTAGACTCCCTTGCAGCTTTTATTTCTCAACTATCAAAATCCATCAAACTTCAAAGAAAAATAAATCATTCACAAAGAAAATTACTCTTTGAAGAGACTAGCTGGACTGCCCACTGCAAGAAATATTACTGCTTGGAAGTTAGCTAGTATTTTCCACAACTTGCAGCAAGTCTAGATCAGCAGAGTCAAACTGGAAAAAAAAACTTTCATCTCCTGTTTGTCAGGAAACTGGTTGTGTCTCAGGTACATTTAATCCATATTTTATAGACTTCGTAATATTCTGCAAACATTTAGTAGAATGTTAGTTGTTGTGCTGTGGTGTGATGCATTTAAACGACCTGACGACTTCATTGATTGAAGTTGTCTCTTGATAAGATCCAGGCTTGCATACTTTCCTAGTCTCATACTTGATAAAATGCAATTTAAAAGCATTATGTCATCTGAGAAGGGGAATATCGTTAAGAGATTATTTTAATTCAATACCATTTAAGCTCAAAGTAATAGCTAATAACAGCAGTCAGTGCTTAGAAGGATGTCTCTGAAGACGTGAAGTGTTCTTTAGTATTTATACGGAATGGAAAGCTGACTTTGAGTTATCAGTATCTCTTTCTAGTGGAGATAGACAGAATAAAGAGGGCTACTATGTGTCAGTCTGTAAATAAATAGCTTTTTTGTTACTTGAAAAAGTGCAGACAGATAACAAGATTGACATCTGAACCGGAAGATTTCAAGTGCTTTGATGCTATTAGGTATTAATTTATTTCTCTGGGTGCTTTCATGGGAATAGCCATCTTCACTGGGCAAGTACAGAGGTAAATATCAGGTCTCAGCAAGACAGCTTTTTGAAAGCTTGCCAAATTACAGNTGGAGTACTGCATCCAGTTCTGGAACCCCCCAACACAAGAAAGACATGAAACTGTTGGATTGGGTCCAGAGGGGAGCCATGAAGATGATCAGAGAGCTGGAACCACTTGCCTATGAGGGCACGCTGAGAGAGCTGCAACTCAGCAACCTGGAGAAGAGAAGGCTCCAAGGAGACCTTATAGCAGCCTTCCAGTATGTGAAGGGGGCCTACAGAAAAGCTGGGGAGGGACTTTTTATAAGGGCATGCAGCGACAGGATGAAGGGAAATGGCTTTAAACTGAGAGTAGATTTAGACTAGATTTTAGGAAGGAATTCTTTAATGTGAGGGTGGTGAGACACTGAAACAGGTGGTTCTGTGAGGTTGTGAAGCATTCAAAGCCATAGGCTGCATGAGATTTTGAGCAACCAGGTCTAGAGGGAGATGTCTTTGCCTATAGCAGGGAGGTTGGAAGTAGATGATCTTAAAGGTCCTTTCCAGCCCAAATCATTCTATAACATGTCGTTATATCTATAGAAGAGGTCAGAGCTTTCTGTCCTTGGTGATGTCTCCCTACCCTATTAGCAACATCCACTGAGGCTTTTTGTTCCACCAGTGTGCTAAATTTTTACATTAATAATGAATAAAAACATGAGCAGCTGAGATACCTGAGGGAGTAGTTTCCTTTTGTTTTTATTTGCTTTTAAGATTATTCAATATTTTTTTGGCTTTGTACAAGTAAAGAATGCACACTTTCACCCAACAGTCATGTACTTGCTGAATAAACAAAGGCCACACAATACCAACTCCTGGAAGTTAAGGCCACATTTTGATTTGGTCCTTAGGCATTTAAGGTAGCTTATTGATTTAAATGGCAAAATCTTAAGAAAAGTGAAAAGAGACACAACATAATTAGAAATGACAAGAACTCAAAAAAATACATAGAAGTTGTTTAGTGACAAGGTGCAACATTTTACGACCATTCAGGGATGGATAATTGCATGAACAGAAGGGGAAAGGGGCTGGTAGTAACTAGACTCCCTTGCAGCTTTTATTTCTCAACTATCAAAATCCATCAAACTTCAAAGAAAAATAAATCATTCACAAAGAAAATTACTCTTTGAAGAGACTAGCTGGACTGCCCACTGCAAGAAATATTACTGCTTGGAAGTTAGCTAGTATTTTCCACAACTTGCAGCAAGTCTAGATCAGCAGAGTCAAACTGGAAAAAAAAACTTTCATCTCCTGTTTGTCAGGAAACTGGTTGTGTCTCAGGTACATTTAATCCATATTTTATAGACTTCGTAATATTCTGCAAACATTTAGTAGAATGTTAGTTGTTGTGCTGTGGTGTGATGCATTTAAACGACCTGACGACTTCATTGATTGAAGTTGTCTCTTGATAAGATCCAGGCTTGCATACTTTCCTAGTCTCATACTTGATAAAATGCAATTTAAAAGCATTATGTCATCTGAGAAGGGGAATATCGTTAAGAGATTATTTTAATTCAATACCATTTAAGCTCAAAGTAATAGCTAATAACAGCAGTCAGTGCTTAGAAGGATGTCTCTGAAGACGTGAAGTGTTCTTTAGTATTTATACGGAATGGAAAGCTGACTTTGAGTTATCAGTATCTCTTTCTAGTGGAGATAGACAGAATAAAGAGGGCTACTATGTGTCAGTCTGTAAATAAATAGCTTTTTTGTTACTTGAAAAAGTGCAGACAGATAACAAGATTGACATCTGAACCGGAAGATTTCAAGTGCTTTGATGCTATTAGGTATTAATTTATTTCTCTGGGTGCTTTCATGGGAATAGCCATCTTCACTGGACAAGTACAGAGGTAAATATCAGGTCTCAGCAAGACAGCTTTTTGAAAGCTTGCCAAATTACAGCAAAAAGACACACAATTAATTATGTTTAATTAACTTGGGCAAAATACAAACTAGGTGTTCTAGCTTCATTTTTTCTTCATAATTATGCTCAGAGTTACTGGGCTTCAGTGATCAGAGGTGGATAAATCGCAGGTGAACAGTTCTCCCATGCAACTGCTGAAACCATAAATGATTCATTTTCACCTTAGAGAATGGAGGTTGTTGGGAACTCAGAACGGTAGAAATCATCATGAGTTATGTCACTCGTGTGAAGCTACCTAAAACAAATGTTATTCCAGCACATAATAAAAAGGGTTTAATTTCTAAGAAAGTAAATGAGTTTTACAAGAAAGCCCGAGACTGCTGCCTTAATGAAGTAAATGTCCAGGACCTTTGCTTCAGTGCTTTGCTGTCAACACAGGGTCTGTGAAGCAAGAGTGTGTCCAGCTGTATTGATGACATGACAGATGACTTGGGCAAGCAACCCTCATCTGGGGCTTAGCATCTGCAGTATTATTTCAGTGTGTAATGAAATATCCCAGCACAAAAAAGGAATAACCCATTAACATCATCAAGAAAATATTGATTAGTTTTACTGCACTCTTTACCTTTGTGTGGTCTCTGAGTGCCAAATCTGGGATCAGTCTTAATCTGAATTTCTGTTGTCAAGCATATGTGTTTAGATATGGTCACCTTCTCAGAGGCCCTTCTTGTGGCTTCTCTGCTTGACAAGGACACAAATGTAGAGTGCTTCCCTGTGTGGGCTGAGGGTGGGTGGGTGCAAGGCCAAGGCAGAGCAAGGGTGCTACATGACTCAGTGAGTGTAATGCTTCACCACTGCTTGTGCCTGAAGTAGTTCTCTGGAAACATCCATACATCCAAAAATGCAGGTTGAAGTTAAGTTTACTTAAACCTGAAGTTTAACCTCAGTTAACTTCTTCCAGACTCAGTTATGCCAGAAAAATTAGCCATCTTAGCTTCTGATCATTCTTTTCCATTGTTTGCGGCTAATCTTTAGGTAGAGAAAACTGCTCAAGCACCTTCATCTTGTTTCAAGCCAAGACATCCAAATTAGATCATGTACACTGCGTTTTTCCTGAAGCAAGTGTGAAGGATAACTTGCACAAATATTCTGATCAATGTGGAAAGTAACCTTTTCCACCAGCTCTTTTGTACCTATACAATGCTCATTTCTTACGCCATCAACTTTCTGTTTTAGTAGAAAGATCCTACAGGTCTCGAGCATATGGTGCCATAGGACAATTTGTACAAGTGTGTTTCCACATCATCTGAACAGTTCTCAAGTTTCACTGCATTTTGAGAGAACAATATTAAAATTCAGCTGAAGAAGAGGAAGAAGGGAAGCATCAGCAAAACAATGCCGCTCTGTCCGAGTCTTTCTGAAGCTGGCATAAGTAGTTGAACACTGAGGGACCTCAGGACATCAGAAATATCATATTACACAGCCTTCAGTGCTGCTTTTGCTGAGTTTGCTCCATGTCGGGAAGGAAGCTGATCCCTTGTGTCATGCAGTAGCCTCTGTTTTGTGGACTGTGTGAGTCTGCTGCAGATCTGCCCTTTGCTCCATGGGTGCCTGGCTGTCTACACTGAATGCTGTCTGAAGGCATGTTTGCTTTCAGGTGTTTGCTCAGGGTGACTTTCAGCAGATAAGTGCTATGAAAAATACCTCTTACCTGTGCTAATAGCAAGTGCCATACTGGATCATGAAATGAAATCGGGATAAGTAAAATGACATTGAAATTGAACAGAAAATGATAGTAATGAATCAACAGGAAGACAAACAGTACTTCTGCAATTACACGTGCTATGCAGAAAGCTCTCTGTCAACAACTGACCTCTTCAAGTTATCATGCCCATCTGATTGTACTATTCAGCATCTATAGCTCTAAAGGGAGACAGTTGTCAAGCACCATTTCTTTATTATTATCATTTTCCATAGATTCAAATGCTCTTTGAAGTGATCAGAGATTAATAAATAGAAACAATTGTCCAATCCATCACTCTGCAAATATTAACAAAATAGTGTCCTTGGCAAAACCTTGCCATGACATGTTAACTGGTGTGCAGTGGTAAGGAAGATTTTTGCAAGATTCATGAAAGTCGAGACTGCTTTAATTCATCTTGGGAAAGAATGCGGAAAAATAAAATTGTCAGAGTTTTTGAGAAAAATTAGAAGCAAAAATAATGAACAGGCTTCAATTTTTCTTCTGAAAAAACAAAACAACAACAACAGCAAAAAACAAACAGTGATAACTGCTGTTATCTCTGTTTATCTCAATGGTCATGCCCACAACACTTCCATGAACTGGAAAGTAAGGTTAAATAACATGCCCAAGTTTATTTGAAGTCTGCTACAGAGGGGAGGAAAAAAAAAAAAAAGAAGGAAAAGAAAACTCCTCAACTTGATCACTGAAATCCCAGCCTAGCTGCCCAAGCACTGGAGCATCTTTCCTCTGCCAAGTATTTATCAGACCACTTCACGATTCATTGCCTTTCCAAATAGCTTTTCACTGAGGAACAGTGAGTTGCAAAAGGCTTTGTAGATTGAGCTAGAAAGGTCTTCAGAAGGTGAGCCAGGAACGATTTCAGATATAGAAAACAAAATACTGTCTTGAAAGAGGGCAGAGAAGCAGGTCCACATCAATTCAGTGACGCTGGGAAACCAATATGCTGAACATTTAGCCTCAAATGTGAACTGTGGAGCATCCACCCCACCCCTCCTTTCCTCTGCAACCTATTCCTTAGGTGCCATTTAAAATTTTTTTAGCCCTTTCATCTCTCACAACAGCTTCTTAGAGCTCTTCTATACTACCAGGGCAGACTTTGCTGTAAAAATGGAATTATGCCAGTTACAGATGTGACTTAGGATCAATTACCAGCACAGTCCTTTATGTGGACACCAACTGCATCATGATAGCATCATATATCAATATTATTTCTTTTCCTTCCCATCCAATTAGTCAGCCTCCCTTTCTGACCCCATGAGCAGCTTACAAAACTGTGACCAAGAACCATAAAAATAGGTATGTCAGAAAGCCAAGAAGAAAGGAGGGGGGTGGGTTCATTGAGATGAATCACAACTTCAGCAAATAGATGAGGTGTGAAGGGTCCTCTGGACAAGATGGGCCCAACCCCTGCCAAGCAGGAACACTCCTTGCCAAGCAGGAGCACCCAAAGCAGAGTGCCCAGGCCCACATCCAGTTGACTTCTGAACATCTCAGAGAGGAGTCTCCACAGTCTCTCTGGGCAGCCTGAGCTGCTGCTCTGTCACTCATACAGTGCAACTGTGCTGCCTGATATTCGAATTTGTGCCCATTGGATCTTGTTCTGGTATTGGGCACCACTGAAAAGAGCCTCACTGTCTGTCTTGCATCCTTCCTGCAGGTATTTGTACATGCTGTTGAGATCCTACCTGCGCCTCCTCTTCTCCAGGCTAAGCAGACCCAGTTCTCTTAACCTATCCTTGCAGATGAGGTGCTCCAGTCCCTTCAGCATCTTGGTGGCACTCAGCTGGACTTCCACAGAATCACAAAATCATAGAATAACCACTCCATTGGGTTGGAAGGTACCTATAAGTTCTAGTTCCAACCCCCTGCTATAGGCAGGGACGCCTCCCTCTAGAACAGGTTGCTCAAAGTCCTATCCAGCCTGGCCTTGAATGCTTCCAGGGAGGGGGCACCCACAACCTCACTGGGCAACCTGTTCCAGGATCTCACTGTCCTTACAGTAAATAATTTCTTTCTAATATCTATTCTGTGGGCTGAAAGTCTCCAGAAGCTACATTTGGATCCTTTGTTTCCCTTGGGAATGGGGCAGATGGTGTGAAATGCCAGTCTTGGGTGTTACCAGGCTGTGTTACCATTTGGAAAGGGCTTCAGTTGGAGCCAGAGAAAGAGTGAGAACTCTCAGCCAAAAAGGTCCTAAGAAGTGTAATTTCCCACAGGCAGTGCAAAAGAGACTGTTTTGGAAAGGTGATTTCCTTATCTTAATTTTTCATTCTACTTGTTTGGGCCAAGTTAATTATGTTTGCATATATAGCCACAATTTTTTACTGTGACGAGATCAGAGGGTGATGGTTTTGACTGGAAAGGATGCTATGTCTGAAGGGGAAGGACAGCTGGATAGGTGGGCAGAACTGAGGTTCATTTTTCCCTTGCTCCCTAATGTGATACTAAAGCTTTGTTGTTGATTGCTCATGTCCTCTAACTATTCCCAGAGATTTTTTGGTTGTTTCAAGACTAACTTTGCTAACTTAGTTGGTGTTTTCATACTCATAGTTACTACCATTTTTCAACCTTCCTCTGTGTTAGCTCAGGCAATTACGTTCTATCTATTGAAGATTCCTACTGCCAGATCAATAGCAGAAGTTTATTCTTCATTTCATTCATAATAGCTATTGTATAGTGCTACAAAATGGTTCTAGTAGCCAGCTGTAATTCGGCAGTGGATGAGCAATCTTGCAGCCTGAAAAGCATCCAAAGATCTTATGGGATGAAAAACAATGTAATTGTTATTGGTAGCTCTATTTCTCCTTTGACATCTGCTTTAAGTATTAGTAGAGTCCTGGAAGGTTATATGGGCCTAAATGTTGCTTCAATCAATTATCTGCTCATTTTTCCCATCCCATCTGATAATCAGTTCTGTCACAAACCACTGGTATCCCACAGGGTCCCTCAATTGGACTTGAGTCTACAGAATTTTATAGCTGATTCCCTGCTGCTTTCTGGACATCTAACGCCCCTACATAGAAGGGGGCCCTCAGGTTTAGGATTGCTGCTTTCCTTTCCTCTTAAACAGCTGGCCTGTCACTGTCATTACTGTTTTCTCTAGACACTGAGCAAGTTAGCCTCCTTCGAGCCTGCTGGCAACATCTGATGTGTAAAGTTACATGCCTGATGATAGAAAAAGTGTTGATTAACCCAATAATTCATCTGTGATGATATTAGATTCCACCTTCTGTCACTGGAATCAAAGACTTTTTCAGGGTCTTGGCTTACAAATTGGAGTGTTTTGTATTAAGGAGCATCTGCAGGGAGACCTCATTGTAGCCTTCCAGTACTTAAAGGGAGTTTATAAACATGAGGGAAATCAACTTTTTACACAAGCAGCTAGTGATAGGACAAGGGGGAATGATTTTAAACTAAAGGAAGGGAGATTTAGATTAGATGTCAGGGAGAAGTTTTTTACTGAGAGGGTAGTGAGGTGCTTGAACAAGCTGCCAAGAGAGGTTGTGGATGCCTGTTCCTGGAGGTGTTTAAGTTCAGGTTGGCTGGGTCCCTGGGCAGCCTGATTTAGTACTTGATCTAGCAGCTGGCAAACCTACCTGTGGCATGGGGATTGGAACTTGATGATCCTTGAGGTCCCTTCCAACCCAATGATTGTTGCATGGAATTGTCAAGCCAAATACATGCTTGATTCTGTATTTGCTCAGTGCATTGATCTGGTACATATATTCATTCTGCCTCCTAAAAGGGCTGAGCAGTATGAGAGAGAAATTGCACCTCAGCAAGGATTGTTATTTATTCCTCTGCAAAAACTATGTGGAAATGCTCTGGGTTGTAATGCATGTGTTTAATATCTAACTTGTAAAGGTTGAAATGACAATGTGTGTTTTGGGTGGTGACAGTATCTGAGTTTTATGTTTTTAGTATTTTTAAACATCGTGTAAAAAGAAAAATTGAGATTTTATTACAGTGCACAGCCCCTGCTGGAATCAGCATGGGGCAGGTAAACTTCTAGCTGATAGAAAATGAGAACAGAACAGGTACCTTACTAGGAAGATGTTGCAAAGAAAAGCATGAAAGAGTGTATTACTTTGTTTCATCTTTTGTAAGGAACGTTAAAGAAACTCATCTTTACTAAGGAAATAGATAAATGTCATACTGTGAAGAGAGAGAATGAAAGATCAGTGCAAAAGTTAGGAAGCTTGCATGAGGCATGCGTTCCATAGTCACTGAATGATCAAAATTTGTCTTGTACGCATTTGCGTCTACGAAGACTTAGCAATGTGTTCTTCAGTGTTTAAATGAGCTATCACGCAGAAAGCAGCTTTATAAAATAGTCTTCTTATTGGATCTGCATCACCATAAAACCTTGAGGGACAGCCTATTTGTAACTCCTGTCTACATACGTGTCTCATGCAAACTCTTTGATTTTGAGTATGTTAGTGAGGTTTGTTGAAAACGTTAGATTTTAAATTATGCAATTTTCTCATTCCCTTTCAGCTGAAATGCTTAACAGACAAAATTCAAACACAGGCTTAATTCACCTATAAAGTACTTGGGCACCTGAATTATGGTTTTAATCTCCAGCAACTGAACTATGTCCTACTGTTACAATATATTCAAGGTGTGAAGGGTGGGCAGGTAGAATCTCCTTATTTTACAGATTGTGGGGATAACTGATGTAGACAGCTAACAGCCTGTTACTACTAGATGGGGAGAATTTATTGGGAGAGCTCAGCTTCTTGCTGTTCCTGTCACTGGTGGGATATTAACTTGTCCATCCCACCGCAGAAGTGATCATTTAGGTTCAGCCTTCAGCTGAATACAAGCACTGACTTTAAAAGAATGGGCTTGTGGTGCAGGAAGAGGGTTGCACCTGCACACGCTCCCACCCAGGAGGGATGATTAAATGAGTTAGCATGGTTTTTTTCCTACTATCCCAAGCTAAAAGAGACAAGTTCTGATATTATTTCTGCTATTGGTTAGCATATGAGTTAGCTGTGCAAACAGCTGGTAGAATATATATCTGTTTGTATACACATGAAGACAGTCATGTATTTATTTGGCTTGAATCTGAGAAATTCTCTTCTGAATAGTCACTCTAAAGGTACTCAGCTGGAATGTAATCTGGTGACTCAGGCTCCCAAAGACAGTGTATCTCTTCCCAAAATATTGGATGTCCTGATCTAAATGAGAATGGGAAAGGTGCCTGAAGACTGGAGGACAGCCAATGTCACAAAGCTTGGGAGGAATGGCTGACATGCCAGAAGGCTGTGCTGCCATTCAG
>VXAB01006148.1:0-18246 GCA_013399175.1 Odontophorus gujanensis
GACCATCCAGCCAATTCCTTACCAAGTTAGTGGTCCATCCTTCAAATCTGTGCACCTCTCCATTTTAGTGGAAGGACGGTGCGAAGTGCTTTGCGCAATTTGAGGTTGAGGACATCAGTTGTTCTTCCTTTATCCACCAATGCTGTAACCACATAACAGAAAGCCACCAAGTTAATCTGACATGATTTGTCCTTTGTAAAGCTGTGTTGGCTGTCACGAATGGCTTCCGTGTTTTTCATGTGCCACAGCATAATTTTCAGGAGAATCATCCCTGTGATCTTGCCAGGCACAGAGGTGAGACTAACTGGCCCATAGTTTCTTGGACTTTCCTCTTTCTTCTTTATTTTTTTTTTTTAACTACAGCCTCACCTTGAACACTGTGATCAGTTTGGGCGCCGTGGTATTGGAAGAACATAAAATTATTAGAGGGTGTCCAAGGGAGAGCTACAAAGATGGAGAAGTGTCTACAGGGCAAGACAGAAGAGGAACGTTGGGGTCCATTTATTTGTTCAGAGTAGAGAAGAGGAGGGGAGGCCTCGGGCAGCCTACAGCTTCCTCACAAAGGGAGCAGAGGGGAAGGTGTCAATCTCTGCTCTTTGGAGGCAGGAGTAAGACCCAAGTGAAGAGCGTGGAGTCACGGGCAGGTCAGGGAGAGTGTTAGGAAAAGTTTCTGCCCTGAGAAGGTGATTAAGCACTGGAACAGGCTTCCTTGGGCAATGGGCAATGGCCCAAAGTTGCTGGAGTTCAAAGAGCATTTGGACGATGCTCTCACACATATGGTTTGGATTTTGGGTGGTTCTGTCTGGAGCCAGCAGCTGGACTCAATTATTTTTGTGGGGTTCCTCCAATTTGGGGCTATTCTACATTTCTCTAATTCTGGAGTATTCTCCTTTATCCTCCCAGTTAGACATGGGAACCTGGGAAGAAAAAGAAGAGCAGATCTGGTGAATGATTGGTGTGATGTTCAGGGCACACATTCAAGAGATGATGACATGCTGACATTGGGTGGGATGCAGCTGAGTTGGTGGGGCAACAAAAATCATTATTTTTTCAGTAATCTGGAATGGACAGACCAAACCGTGTTGCACACAGACCACTGGCCATGGGTTGGACATACTTAATCTAATTACTGTTACAGCAATGTGATGTGATGAGTTGCAACATTTATGATTATCTGTTAAAAAGAAATACAATTGGTAGATGTATGATTATGATTATTATTATAGTATGTGGTACTAGAAATGCATTTCAGAAGTGTTTTATTTTGCATGTGGTGATATTTATTTTACATTTTACCTCTCTTTTAATAAAGACAAACTTATGCTTAGGTTTGTGTATAGCTTTAGAACTTCAAGGAAAAAAAAATTGAAATCATCATCTTCTGATTCCTGTGAGAGATTTACTCATTGTTTCCATCACAAACTCATCTCTGTGATGCCACTTACATTCAAAAAATTAAAATGCTTATTACGCAAACTCATCACAGCTGCCAACTAATAAAAATATTATGGTAGCATTGTGCATCTGTCAGCCAATTTGGCTTCTGGATATTTGTGCCTCCTTTGTCACTGAGGATAGTTTTATACTGCTAAATTGATTATTTGGCTCTTTTTTCTGTTCCTATTGCCCAGCTGCCAAGGTAGTACCTAGTATATTCACATGAAGCCCAGCTGAGGCACTGCAAGTAGGGAAGAAGTTAAACTTCTAATTGTAACTAGTAGAATTCATTGCAACTATAAGCAAATCTTCCAAGCAAATTAAAAACTAAAATGTTAATATTATTTTGTGATACCCAAGGAAACCCAAGAAACCCAAACAAACATAATAAAATTATAGTATGATAAAGGTTTTGCTTTTTCACCCGTGTTTTCAGAAATCCTTTGTGGCACAAACCGTTACGTTTGTTTGGCAGCAGGTTATTGATTAGTCATTCAGTGTCATCTGTGTAAATGCAACCATGTCTGTACTCTGGAGCCAGTGTTGTAACTGCTCTTGACACCACACAAGATGGTGCTTTGGCACCAAGTTGTTCTCTGCCCTCCAACTGTGTCATGCTGCACCCTGTAATCCCTTACTTCAGCAGACTTTTTTCTTTTTTTTTTTAATATCCTATTTACCAACCTTATGTTTGCACAAATCAAAACTTCTGCTGTACTCATGTAACCTAAACTCCATCATTTTACACATAAATATGTGATCTCTGTGTACATGAACCTCAAAACTTACCTTGGCATCACACCCTCCAGTTGGAAACTAAAAATTCCAATTTGTCAGCTTGAAACCTAACCCTGATACTAGTCACAGAATTGCAGGGGTTGGAAGGGACCTCAAGAGATCATTGAGTCCCCTCCTGCTAGAGCAGGTTCCTTACAGGTTGGCATCCAGACCTGGATATCTCCATAGAAGGAGACTCCTCCACAAGCTCTCGGGGCAGCCTGTTCCAGTGCTCTGTCACCTGCAACGTGAAGAAGTTCTTTTGCATGTTAGTTCAGAAATTCCTGTGTTCCAAGTTTTAGGCCATTGTTCCTTGTCCTATTGCTACACACCACCGAGAAGAGCCTGGTCTCAGCCATTTGTCTCCCACCTCTCTTTTGATATTTATAAACTTTAATCAGATCCCCTCTTAGTCTTCTTTTCCCCAGGCTGAACAGACCCAAGTTATTCAGCCTTTTCTCACAGGAGATGCTCCAGGCCCTTTATCATCCCCATGCTCCTCTGCTGGACTCCTCCTAGGAGATCCCTGTCTTTTTTGAACTGGGCCCAGAACTGAACACAGTATTCTAAATATGACCTCACAAGGGATGGTCAGTTTCATTTATCACTGCTGGGGACAAGAGACATGGCTACATAGATCTTTATTTTTGCATAATTATTTTTGGATTCACATTACTAGGAATAAAGTAGAAAGAGATCTAGTTATTAAGTACTATTCTTCTACATAGCTGGTATTACCTGTGGGAGATTCTTCTACATAGCTGGTATTACCTGTGGGAGATTCTGAGTTGATGTCTACCAGCAATACAAGACTAGAGATATACACCAGCAGTACAGTTAATTTTGAACATATTTCAGTTGAAAAGTTTAAGTTTTCTGTCTACGTTTTTCTACCTACCCTGCTGTGAGAAACTGAATATATTTTTTTATTCACTAAACATAAGGAACCAGAACTCCAGTTAAAGCCTATCAAAATCTCTCAGGGCTGTTATGGCTACTACTTTGACAGTCATTATTTTCTGAGCACACTGTCCTAAAACTAAGAGGAAAGAACATGAAGGCAATCCATTAAGTTCACTCTGAACATATATTTCAGTTATTGTACTACATTTTTTAATTTAAATTTCTCTTACTGTCCCACCTGCAGATTGTCAAATACGTGTGGTGATTTCTAAGTGAATTTAGTTATCCTTCATGTGCTCAGTAAAGATGTGTAAAGATTTCTGATTGGGTTTTTTAACATATTTGCTTGATTTCTCATCATTGCAGCATTGAGAAACTCAGAGCCAGAGCTCATTTGTATGTCTCAGAAGTGCTCTGCTGTAAAGAGGAAATGTGACAAGTTCCAGGTTGTTAATGTTTTTTTGATATATATAGCATGAATGTGCAGGTGGGGCTGGAAGCTTCCGAAGGTGGGGACAGGTCTCAAATTTTCTCAGAAAACCAACTATGTGATGGGATTTTACTTAAAGATTTCCACCCAAAACAAAACAAAACACACACACACACACACACACACACAAAGGCTTAAAACCACCTTGCCTAAAATGAAACCCAACAGATAGCTATCTCACTATGCAATGACAATCATAAGAACACAGGTCTTACAGTGCAAGTCGTTTTACAGTACTTGCAGTAGAGGAGTGAACAGCACCTATTACAAGAGGGACTGGCCCTACCAATGACTCATACACTTAAGCTGAATATTATTTTTAAGACTGGAAGAGTGAAAACATGGACCAGATTAAAGGAATACTGGGAAGAAAAAAAATACAGTAAATATAATATTGCATTATTTTGTAGTTAGCAGTTTCTTGATAAATGGGTTGCAGCTGCAAGGATCATTAATATTGTCTTTTTTTTTTTTTTTCCGATCTTAATACTACAGAAGAATTGGGAGTAGTAGTAATGGAAGCTGAGTAGGGATATTACCTTTCCTTTTCTAATTTCCTGTTTCATTTGCATTCACTAGTCTACAGTTGCATACAAAAGAGGAAACGAGACTTCAATGGGATATAAAAAAACAAGGATATATATATAACAAAAGAGATGGAGTAGCTCATAAAAATGAAGAACTGCCCAAACCTCAGTGATTTTTTAATCTTTATTAGAAATGTCTCAGAATTACATCACTTCATGACAAAATAAGTATATTTCCCTTACGTTTGTCTTTTTTGATTCCCAAAATGCCAGAACACAATCTATGGAATTTTCCATTCTTTCTGCTAGTAAGGGAGAGTATCCTTATTCTCCAGCAAACATAATGGTTTGAATGTCAACACACACTCCAAGTCTTCCTTCTCCATTAATATAGAGTTTTCTTTAGTACTCACTAAGAATATTCTACCTAAGCAGTTCCGAAAGTAATGCTTTCTATTTATTTCCATAGAAATTACAAGAGATTGCTATTTGATAGAGCAAGTTCTCAGCTACAAAATGCCATTTGTCAGTGCAATCAATTACCATTATGTATGCATTTTTGCCAGCAATGAAGAAGAACCTGCATGCCATGTGTGTAAAAAACTGCATGGCTGTCTAGAACGTGGCTTGCCTTCACACTCTTGTCATAGCTACTGAAAAGCTTCACTGTGCTAACATCCACTATTTGGTCTCCACAAACTTTCAGCATGTGCTGATGAATGTTAGTGAATGTAATTTTTTTCAATTGGAGGAAGTTCTCCCTTTTCCTCTATATGGACTTCCATGTCAGATGCCATTTTGTCAGACTCTCCTTCTGCTGCTATCTTTCATATGACAACAACACGGAATATTGGCAGGAAGGTTTAACTTCTACTGCCATAAAACCAACACCTGCTCCTGATATCACAGCCCAAAGTAATAAAATTGGAGGCATTACTTTTGGAGCTGCCCTTGTATATCGCTACCTGTGGATAGAATAAAAATAAAATGTAGCTGCTGTGGAATACGCAACAGAAGTTAGTATTCATGATCTTCCTTTTAAATCTCTGTTTCCTTTGACTACAGATCATTCAGTTCAGTTGCTGGGTTGCACTGAATTTCACTTTTCTTCCCAGGATTCAGCACCGGTAATGAGAACTTTTGCCTCATTCCCCTACTAGCTGGGTGTAAGCAGTCAGCAGAAGATAGATGGATCAAGGGGAACTTCTGAACACTGAGGGCTTCATACTTCATTTTCTCCTTAAATAATGTTGGATCAGACAGGTAGAAAACATGGGACACACTAATGTGTGTATCATCAGGAGGGAAACAGACTCTTTGGAGGCCCAGACTGCTAGGAAGAACAGAGACTGCAGAAGTCAGGGACAGACAAGCATATTGTTCCAGGAACAGGTGAAGACAGACCAGTAGAGGCATCAGCAGCTGTTCTGCTTTGCTCAGTCTATTCCTGATGTCCCAGTTCCCAGATTCCAGTAGACAGAGCTTTATCAACAAGTTATCCTCTCTGATACCAGCCCTTCCCAACAACCTGGACTAGGGCTAAAAGTAACTGAGCTAGAGCTAACTTCCGTACCATTGTGTTGCGGTTTAGTTTGGAAGGCAACCAGACACCACACAGTCCATTGCTCTATCCCTGTATTAATAGAATGGGAGAGAGAATATAGTTAAAAACATGAGCAGTATCTACCAGTCATGTCTCTCTTGGGCTGGGCACCACAGACAGGAGAATGGTCACAGACTGATTTTAATGTCAGAGGGAGGTCTTTCAGACTAGCTGCAGCTAGGTAATAATGATGCCTATGAATCCTTGTCACCAGCCATGTAGGGCTTGCAGGCCTACGGAACTGACGCAGCACAGAGGAGCTACATCATGAAATGTGAATGTCTCCAAGGTCCTGATGTAATCAAGGAGGTGCTGTTGTATATTGCTTGTAAAGACAATATACAACACCTACTAACAGCTACTACATCAGGCTCTTCCTGGACTTACCTTGCTCACACTGGCTGGCTGTTAAGATCAGAGGATGATAAAGCTTCATTGCACAGCAGAACAAATAACATCCCTTCTTCTGCTAAGGGATTAGAAATCAACAGGCTGATCTTCATCAGCAAGGGCTACGATTTTTGGGAAGGGTTCTCTAGACTTCCCTTTGGTTTAGAGATTTTTGCATCCACAGTGGATCTTTCAGGACTGCCTGGCTACAGTAGTCAGAAGTGATCTCCCAATAGTAAGATTTCCTTTCCACCAAGAGAATACTGCTAATAACAACCAAGATCACATCTACCCACAATTCTGACAGCAGTCCAGTGGAAAGCAACTCAACATGCGCTTATTGAGGGTTGATCCTATCCAAAACACTTAGAGTTTCAGAACTTCATGTTAATAGCAAAACAACTAGACAATTCTGAATGTTTTTGCAGTTTTTTAAGGCATTTGTCCTTACTACTTCTTTTTCTTTCCCCACCCTGCATTTGGAATGTATATCACTTGATTGGATGAGCTGTGTAGGAGTGACATCCAGGGCATCTATAGAGGCTCGTATTCATGCCTCTTGCTCAGATAAGACTAAAGTCAACCCACTCTCAGTATCCCTGGTCTCACAGTTCAAGTTAAATAAGCAATCTAACCTGATTCTAAATGCAGAACTTCTGGAAGGTGCATTTATTTAGAAGAATCTTGCTCAAATGTTTTTCCCATCTGTATTTTGAAACTCATCTCTAATATTCTTCATACAAATAGCAATTATTACTCCTGTCATAGAATCATAGAATTGTTTGAGTTGAAAGATACCTTTAAAAGTAATCTAGCCTAACTCCCCAGTGAACTATAACTTCTACAGCTAGATTGGGTTGCTCAAAGCCTCATCTTGAATACCTCCAGGGACTGGGCGTCCACAACATCCCTGGGCAACCTGTTCCAGTGCCTCTTACTGTAAAAAATGTTTTTCTTACATGCAGTCTGAATCTCTGCCTTTTAGTTTGACACCGTTACCCCTTGTCCTATCACAACAGACCCTGCTAAAAAGTCTGTCCCCTTCTTTCTTATAGCACCCCTACAGCACCTCCCCTTATAACCCTCCGTATTTCACGATTTGCTTATGCTCACAACTATTCTAGTTTATTAAGAAGAAATTCATGGGATGAATTTTAGGATTACTTAAAATTTGAGTCTTGCTTGTGTTACACTCAGCTTTCAGATAAGTAATAAAATTACTGTTAAACTGTCTGGAAGACTTTGGGAATGTTGGCTGGTGGAAATGGAATGCCATTAAAAATAAATAAATACATTGTTTTATGTAACACCTTTTCTCTGCAAAAGCAAGTAGCAAAAAATACCTAGACCTGAAGGATAAATCCATGAATAAAACCCTGAAAAAACTGAAATAAAAAGAGTTGGCATACCTCATAGACACTTCTGTCACATTGAATAATTAGAGGTTTTAAATATGCTTCTGCCTCTGAACCACAGTTCAACAAGGCATCTTTTTAATTAGATGTTACTTTTGTGGGTATACTGTCATGGCTTTGACAAGTAGGTCTTTCTCAAATTCACAGAGGTAATAGAGATATTGATAGGTAATAGAGATAATTAGCAATTAAAGAGATTTTTTTTTCTTTAAATTATCCTGAAGAATTACTGAAGAAGCAGCTGCTTCAGCACATTTCTTCTCCTGATCACAAAATATTTGAAAGAATACACTGTTTTACATCATGGATCCTTGATCCTGATTTGCTATCTACTCCTCTGTTTGGTTGTTTTTTTTTTGGTTTTTTTTTGGTCAAGGCCAGTGCNTCTCCTTTTTTTTGTTTTTTTTTTTTTGGTTTTTTTTTTGTTTTTTTTTTTTTTTTTTTCTTTTTACAACAGTTTCCACTATATGGTAGAATTTGTTCCTATATTTTTTAGCCAACAATAACATTTTTTTGCCTTTATTTCATCCTGTTTTCAAAAACTCACATTAATTATATGCTGTAAAAAGTATAAGAAACTATATTTACACTACTCCACCAAAACAGAAGTTATCAGATTTTCAAATGCCAAGAAGATCTTTTTGACTAAGTTGGAAAATACTTAATATAAAATAAAGGAGGGCAAAGTTTAATTTTCTCTCCTACTTCAATTGAAACATAAACCAGCTAATTTTATTTGAAACCCCAAAGGCCTCAAAGAATATTTTCAATTAGGTCTTCTCACATTGTTTTCTAGACTCAAGAGATCTGAACATTTAATTGTTTTTTCTGCTGACTGTTGAGTTTTGCCTTTTTGATCCCTAAAATGTATCTGTTCATTTCACAGCTATTAAAAGCAGTTAAGTATGCCTATGCCAATGGGATTGGTTAGAAAAATAAAAATGAATAATATTCTGCTAGAAAACGTAGGGGCATAGGAAAAAAATATATCTTTTCCAGGCTAAGACAGCCTTCCAACTAGAAGTATTGCACACATTTTCAAGTTCCTCCTCTGGAAAATGAATACATAAAAATGTATTTTTTAAAAAAGGACGTTGGATTTAAATATGCATTTGTGTCAAGAGAACACAGACGAATAGACTTCAGTATTAATCTGAGCAGCTTTATTGACTAAAAAATCTTCAAAAGTTTTCTTATTGCTCGTTTTCTGCAAGTGCACCTTCACCCTAACTATTTTAGAAGCTTGGGTATCAGCTATCTCTTTTATCCACTTAGAATGTCTGCCCACAACAGAAGCCACTACACCTTTCTCTCTTCTCCCAGTGCATTCAGCAGCAGTTCAGCAAGATCTTGCACTTTCATTAAAGTTCTTCTGTCTTCCACCTTTGTAAGAGAAAAGTGGAAATATTAGAAATAGCTATTTTATACCTACTATAACAAAGCTGAAAAGGTCTTAAAGCACTTTCTTCATGTGTGAAAGCTGTTAAGAATGGATCCAAGAATGGCCAAAATTGCATGCCTGACTAAGAAAAATTTTTAGCTAAGCTAGAAGCCAAGAGATCATATACATTTGCCTGAACAGAGGAAATAATTATTGACACTGTCCTTTTTTCTGTGCACTCAGCAAGCAAAAGGAAGGCTAATACAAATACTGTAGGATTGTCATTTTCTATGAAGCATAAAGGAGCATTGTAGATAACCTGTTGCAATAGAGAACAAAATCAGTAATCATTTTATTGTTGAATTTAAAGGTGGACTTAATTGCTTTGGTAAGACAGTCAAACAGACCATACTGAGTAATATATTAATCTAATTGTGGTTCATGTATTTCAAGCAGATCTTGGCATTTATCAGTGCATTCCGTTTTTTCTAAATAACTGACAAGATACACTTAATGTAACTTCCTATGTCGTAACTTCAGATGAACATAGCAGAATTCTCTACACTTTCTTATAGTTATCCTGATTAAAACTGACGTTGCTTTTTTGTTTCTATTTTCTTTTGCTTCGATTTTCCTTTCCAATCTTTCTTTTATCTCAACCCATGAATTCTATTTTGTTTCCCATTCTGTCTTTCATCTACTGGGAGGAGAGTAAGCAAATGACTGTGTGGTGCTCATTTACCCGCTGGGTCAGATCACAACAACAGAGCAGAGAAAGTCTTCAGTAAGATGCAGATTTTTCTTTAATAGTCTGAAATATTTGTATTTTTTTTCCCTTGATGAAAATTTTTTCACAATTTTATTGCTTTCTTCCACCTAGAAATAGTTGTGTTTCCTTTAGAAAAAACTGACATAATTTCAAGGAATAATATTACAAAGGAATCTGAAAGATTGGCAAGGCATTTAAGCAGAAAAAAAAAATATTCTTTTATAAAACACATGAAAGGTATAGCCTATTATTATTAGGAGGCTGGAAATTATTAGTGGGGATTGGTAGACATCTCTATGTGAAGTGAAACATATCAGAAGTGAAGAATGCACAAATGCTGCTGAAAAAGAGGACCAGGTGATACCTTAAAGTACCTGGGTGCTGTAGTTTTCCACGAGATTTCATTCTTAGTCTTCTCCCTGGCTCTGTTTTGAATCACTCCAATGGTCTGCTGGTAAGCCCTATAGCAGCATCAGCGCTACCATAAGCAATTGTTTCCTAGCTTTTATAGCACTGGTCTGTATTAGTCCTTTTTCTATTAAGCAGTAGAGTCACAGAATTGCACAGAATCACAGAATTGCAGGGGTTGGAAGGTATCTCATTGAGTCCAATCCCCCTTCTAGGGCAGGTTCCCTGCAGTAGGTGGCACAGGTAGGTGTCCAGATATGTCATGAATATCTCCATAGAAGGAGATTCCACGACCTCTCTGGGCAACATTTTCCAGTGCTCCATCACACTTTCCATAATGGTAAAACCAACATAGATAAAACCAGAGAGAAAACTGCCCAAAGTGGCCTTCTTCACCTAGCATTCAACTCACTACACAAGCTTGCTCCAGCACATTTTTTTTAACACTTTTAGACCTAGGGATAACAAGTACTATGTAAGTGCTAAATATTGATTAATTGCTGTTATTACAAGCATTGCAAGGTTTGTATGCTGGGACAGTTAAGTACAAGGGCTCAAAGCAAAAGCAATGAGACATGAGTGGGAAAATACATTAGTGGAATGCTGCATCACTATACAGAAAATGCTTATTTCCCCCCCTCCCCCTTTAAAAGCTAATTGCTTTGTATTGCTTTTTAACATCAAGTCAAAAGAAGGAAAAATATATATGGTTCTTTATGGATTAGGTTGCAAGTATGCTCTAGGAAGTGCCTAATGTGAAACTGTAACTATTGAGGATAGCAGAAAAACCCCAAGGGCACCATATTCCCTTCTTAGACAGAACCTCCTTTCAAATTAACATTATTAACAGGAATTATATATGTCTGTATTGTAAGGACACTATCATCCCAAATACAGAACACTACTGTGCAAATGCAATTAATGACTCACACTGTGTGATGTGCAACTATTTTCCCATGTGTTGAATTGGAATAGAATTCAAAATGATAGGTAGTAAGAAAGGGCAAGGAAGTTTAAGGTGTCACTTTGTGTTTTACGAAGTTACGGTTTTGACATCATCTGGAGAGCGATGCAAAATAGCAAAGAGGCTTTTAAGAAAAGTAATTATACTTACAAAATGCTTATACATAAAAAGCAGTTATACATACAAATAGCTTGCTACATCGTAGTTTAATAAAATATAGAAATATGTGAAATTTACCTATCATGAGTGTTTCTTTCTTCTTTCCACTTGCAGACATTTTTTTTGTTATACATCAGCTTGAGGAAGATCTGTTTTGCTTCAGATTTTACCTAGACTTCAACTGACTGAGCAATAGCTGAAGGAGAGATGCTGCAGAAATTAAAATAACTAGCACTTCTGGGACAAATCAGCATATCCCAGAACACAGTTTTGTGTTGATGTAGAGCTCTCAGAGCTAATTAGTATTTCGGTACGAAGATAAGTATTTCTGTATGAAGATACAGAAAAAAAAAGATAAAGAAAAGAAAAAAAAAGAAAAAAAAGGGGTTTAAAAGGTCAGTTTTGTTTGAAAACATTCTTTGTTCACAGAAAACTGTATCCAACAACCCATTCCCCTAAAAGGCTTCATTTCTGAATGGCACCAGTGAAGCAAAGTTGTCACCTGCTGTTATTCAGCTCCCCAGAATTTGCAGACAGAAACTTCCAGTTTTAGAAATTTTAGTATCACTGAGGACATCTGCACATAGAAAGCAACTAAAGAGACAGTCTGGCAGCTGCTGTTGACTCACAAGGTCCATGGCATGACTGCCACATTCACAAACAGCAGTGGTGTTATCAGGAGTAAGCCTGCCCTTCTCTGACCTCATCAGCATCATCTCCTGCCTTGGAGCAGAGATACTTCTTTAGATTCAGGGTAGAAGTGAAATGTCAGCTCTTTTTCACTTCTCTTTATTTTTCCCTGAAAGACTGCTCATGGATATCAGTCTAAGGATGAACCACAAGCTATAGTACAGCCAGAAACTTCTTTTCTCAGATAACAGCAATTCCAGGGCATGTCAAAAGAGTAATCCAGAAGTCTGTGTGACACCTGAGATACCTCCAAAAGAAACAGAACATTTCTTGCTATTTCAGTAGCCAAGCTGAAATGCTTTAGTGTCTTCAGTGTTTCTCAATTGCTTTGCTTGAGGATGATTCTATAAATTAACCACCAGCCCTTGTAATTTCAGGAGAAATCCTCCTAACCATGTGTCATGGTTTTATGATTTTTGGTACTGGTATTCCACATCATAACATCATGTAGTGCATTTAGAGTTAAAGAGTTAATGCTCCAGCTCCATGGATCATTGATAGTTCCCGGTATATCTGTCTCAGAAGAGAAGAAGAACTACATTCCCCAGAGGACTTTGCAGTATTTTTACGTATTTACGCTCAGAGGGGAAGATAAAAACTGTCTGTGGTCACGGGACACTCTCTTTCCTTTGGGATGGACTCAGCAGTGGGTGCTCGCTGCCGTCTCGCCTTCAGCGTTAGCGTAAGGCCTTCGGTTTATCGGACACTCTCTCTTGCTCATTTTATTTGATTTATTAGCTTTAATTCCAATTATATTGTATTATAGTGTGTTATTTTGCTTTCCGATATCTTATTTAGTAAATTAGCTTTCCTCCTCAGATTGTTGCCGCTGTTTTGTTTCTAGGCCCATCTCCCTTTTCCCTTTTCCCTTTCCCCCTTCCCCTTTCCTGGGGCGTGGGTCCGTGGGTCCCCCACACCAATCGTCACGGAACCGGGCCGAACCCGCCCGTAAACCGTTGACACCATGACTGAACAGTGACAGGAGGTTGTGTATAGTTGTCTGTAGGGACATCTACCAGTAAACCATTCTTATTTTATGTCCATTTACTGTGTTGTTTTTTTTTTTTATTATTTTCTAGTTAACCTAAGGAGGAATGTAGGGAAGACAGGAAGGAGCAGGTTGATTGAAGGGACAAGAAGAAACCACAGTATTAGTCCTGTATTAGTCTTTTTAAAACGATTTTTAACACATTTACTGCAATTACAGTTTTCATTCCAGTCTCATGAACTAACTTCTTGTGTTATTAAAGACTTCCAAATTGCAATTTGTATTCCATCTCCCAAGATGCACACAAATTCTTACATTCCCATGTTGAAACTGTCTGCCTTTAAATGTGAGATGGCTGTATAAAAATTTATGTCTACAATACTATTGACAGGAAGTTTAGCCAGGACATGGGCACGAGCTCTCCTGAGCAAACACAAAGCCAGTACGTCACCCATAATTCAATCACCTCTCTAGCCTAAATAAGATTCTATATACATAAGTTTAAAGAGAAGATCAAAGGTTGTTTTATTTAAAGTGTATCTGCATGAATTGCACATAAATATGAATTGCACTTGTCTTCTGTGCTATAACAGATAATGACTTGATTCCCTTATCTAAAAAATTGATAAGAGTAATTTAAGAAACAATTCCGTTGTTTCATTTTAACACTTTTTTTTCTTTTATAAGCAAAAAAAAAACAAACAACAAACCAACAAAAATCAACAACAAAAAAAACCACAAATGTGACTTTCTGTTTTCATTTGAAATGTCATTCTGTAGACATCCTTTTGCCTCTGAACCTTTTCTACTGCACATGCTGAGGGTTTCGTTCTTCCTTTCATTACGGTTTCTTCTTAAAGAAAGTTCCAATCTGGATGTTTATTTATCAGCATTAAGCTGCTACGAGCACCTTCTTTGATTGCAGAAATGCTCTTTCTTTGGCATGTGGTTTCATAAACCCTGTTTTGAGATATAATTTCACTCCAAAAAAACCATTTACTAGATGTGGATACCATTCTCCCGTGTAACAAGTTTATTCAGTGCTCCACTGTACCAGTTTCTATTGTGCCTGCCACTCGTTAAACTTGTGGAACTGTCATGATATTCTTGTATAATTTTCACATGATGTGCCATCCTGAAATATTGTTTAAATTGTAACATCTTAGAACTGATATAAGGAAAAAAAAGAATTGGTATTTACTATACTAAAACAAAATAATTCCAACCACAACAGTATTGAAGAGTGCATTCAGAAATTTAATTTGTCCCTCAGTGTTTTCTAGGGAGCAGCCTAGAGCTGAAGAGTTGTGATCTGAAAATTTAATTTAATTTGTAGACATTGCTAAAGGTATGTTTAATCACTGTCTAATTGTAAAGCTTTCTCATGTACAAATCAGTCTGATTTCATTATATGAATCAAAATAACAGCCGAGGCCAGCATGGTACCAACTGGATATTTAAAACTGAGCCATGTCACCAGCAAACAAAGTTCCCATTTTTTGGTAACTCAACAATGCAGCTGGGACTTTTTGAAATTTATTAAAAAAATACTGATCCTTGCCATCCACTGATACGCAATGAGAAAATCAGCTCTGGCTCAACACGGGACATGGAACTTAAAACATCAGTTTCACAGTAAACATGCAGAAATTCCACTGACTACAGTGAAGGTGTGAATGTGTTCTAAGTTAAAAACCTTGGTGCAGTTCTGTGGGGGAAATATCTTTTAAACTGAACTAACTCATGTACCATCAACAAAACAGTACCTCTGGAGATCTTTAGGAATAGACCTTTTTGCAGAAAAAGACCTAAGCTTACAGTTGCCTAGGCTATTCATTTGCTCAAACTGCTTCTGTTCCTTTCCTTCAGTTCAATAAACTCAGTACACCTCTGAGTGCCATAGGGCTTCCCAAGATTTCTTCTGAATCTTCACAGTGTAATTGTTTCAGAGTTTACAAAGTTCAGGTGCTGCTCACATGTCTTTCTATAAAATGCTGCAAAGATCTAGACTGAAAAAGGTCTTTTCATTGTTGCCAAAACCACATAAGCAATTGGGCTTTACTCTCCAAGGCTGCTGTCCTGTTGCAGGGCATGTACAGATGAAGAATCCAGCAGTTTTCACAGGGACTTCAACCAGAGTAACTCATACACACCTTTCTTCAGGAGTGCAATTTTTGGCACAGAGTATGTTATTTTCTGTCTTAGTTATCAGCTTCCTCTCTCACACATCCAAGTCCCAGGACGTCTGAAGGCACCCTTAACTCAGTGACTTTCAAAGAGGAAAAGACAGAAGAAATTACACGTGAATGATTCATGGAGGGCTGCAATATTTTAAATATGTATATGCTTATTCAAATTGTTTAATGGATACAAACACTTCCTGAGCTGAATAAAATTCTCAGACTTTTACTTACTCACTGACAGATTCTGAGCTATTCTAGAGGGTAGAGTTTGGTATACAGAAATAAAAGCAAAGCTGCTGTGACTTCCACCTGAAGTGCCAAAGGAAAGATGTATTCAGAGTGTTGTAGCTATTGGTCTGCTGAAGGCTTATTTTAAGCTACTTTTGAATTAGCATAAAAAGTAAAGAATTAAAACAGAAAGGCATGGCATTTTTTTCTAAAGCAGCAATGAATGGTCCAGGACTGATGGTCACAATGCACTACAAGAGTCCTGGAGTGGAAATAGACAGTGATGTACATTTTCAGTTTGCAAACTGGTGCTAAAAAAAAAAAAAAGATATCTATTTTCACCACTTTCCCAACTCTCTAGAGCCAATGTATTTTTTTCAAACATGGCCATTTTCACCCCAGGTATTACAACAGCTTTCTTGCTTATAGTTTCTCTGGGGAACCATGTTGGAAGAAGGGAAATATCTTCTAAATAAGCATAAATGGGCAAAAATTAGGGCCCTTGTCATTCCCCAGTCTATCTCTTCTTATGAGTTCCTTGGTTCCTGTGGAACTAAAATTTACAAGAAATGCTGTGGTTCTCCTTGGTGATGACTGCTGATAATTAGGTGGAGAAATATGGATATTCAGTCATGACATCCCATTTAAGACTCCATTCCCTACAGAGCTTAGAATCACTGATAACAGCAATTATTCAGTCACAAGATTTTCTAATTTGGAAAGTTACTCAGATTCTAACCATATAATTAGGCATCAGCTCTGCAACTATTGTAAAAGCAGCATTTACAAGCATATATTCATTTCTTCATAATCAAATAGACAATTGTTCAGTTTTGGACCACATGGCTGGAGGGAGGGTCACAGTTGAGGGGGAAGGAAGACTCCAAACATCCCTGGTGGGCTGGCTCAGGTCCCTGTGAAACTTCATCCTCAAGGTCTTGCATAGTGTTTCTTTTGAACAGGAGGGTCTCTATGCTGGGGTCTCACACTGTGCACAAAAGCAGTGCTTGTAGTTAGTTGCTCACAACATGAAGAGCTTCATGCTCATGATGATGCACCACAGTGTTGTGCTCATAGATCAGTGCTCTTATGCCTGTGTAGCATACAGTGAATAACAGACCATGGCTCTCCCTGACTCATGCAAAAGGGGCAGCTCAGTATCATCAACCTGGTCCATTTTCTTCTGGCCTCTTTGAAGTCAGATTACTTTTATCTGAGAAGATAACAGTTAACATAACAGATAAGATAACAGATTCCTGTTAGACCCAATCCTTGCTCAGTGTACCAGTGCCATCTTCACTTGCTGCCTCCCTCCCCACAGCCCAGAAACCACCCGTGCTTGCCCTAAACCTGACCAGGGCACAGGCCCCTAGTGCCATCACTCTATGCCACAGCTAGGCCATAGCAGGGCTGGACTCTTGTCTCCCCACACTCCTGCCCTTCCAGGGCCATGGGCCCACCTAGCTGGGTCCATCCACAAGCCCACATCCCAATTGGTAAGGGATGTTCAAATGAGCCTAATCCCGTCAGCAAACATCAGATACTTTATTTCCTCTCTGCTTTGGTATAAGTTTATTTTTCTGGTTGATGAAAACCCGAACAAAGAGCCACTGCCCAAGGAGGCTACCCAGGTACAGCCCTGTCTGGCTGCCCAGCACCTGTCCTCACGCTGAGTTCACCACAGTATACCATAGTCTTCTCCACCAGGGCTGGTCAAAGAGCAAATTACAACTCTCTGGGGGTGACAGCATCCCCACTCTGGAGTAACAGTGTTGTGCTATCTTCTAAGCTAGAAGAAGTTAAGAACTTGATCTGCGTCATAATGCAAATTGACTAAAACAAGATGAGGTGTTAACTGTGACCATATACTTGATTGTTTGCATTAGGTTCATAAATATTTTAAGTATTTTCACTGTATTCACATGAAATTTTACCAGCTTTTGTTTCTTGAGCCTTCCTCACTCAAAAGGAAATCAGAGGATAAATAATCTAGAAGCAGAATGAAAGGAAACTCTATTTCTCCAGTGCAAGTAAAATACATAAGGTTGCAATTGTGCGCTATTATGAAAATCAAGGTATACATAGTACATGTTAAAGGAAGGAACCTATGTTGCTATACAAAAGAAAACTCAGGAGAACCTGTGAGGTGACAAGCAGCTTTTTTCACAGAGTATTCAGAGTACATTTTGCCTTTTTCTCCTTAAGTTTGAAACCATTTCCCCTTATTCCATCAAGACAGATCCCCACTAAAGAGCCTGTCCCCTTCTTTCTTATAATCCCTCTTTAGACACTCAAAGGCTGCAATCAGATCTCCCAAAGACTTCTCTTCTCCAGGCTGCACAAACCCATTTCTCTCGGTCTGTCCTCATAGGAGAGTTGTTCCACCCTTTGGATCGCTTCTGTGGCCCTCTTCACGATGTACTACAGCAGGTTTATGTCTTCCCTTTACTAGAGACTCTGCATCTGGACACAATACTTCAGAGAAGAGCAGAGAGGCAGATCACCTCCCTCAATCTGCAGACCACAGTTCTTTTGCTGCAACCTAGGATATGGTCGGCTTTCTGGGCTTAGGGCACACCACTAGCTTATGCCCAGCTTTCCATCCACCAGTACCCTTAAGTCCTTTCTGGCAAGGATGTGCTCATTCCTTTCATTGCCCTGACCATACATTGCCACAACCCAGCTGTAAGACCTTGCACTTGACTTTGTTGAACCTCATAAGGTTTTCCTGGGCCCACTACTCAGCCTGTCAAGGTCCTTCTGGATGGTATCCCATCCCTTTGGTGTCTCAACCACACCCCACAGCTTGGTGTTTCAGGACTGTCCAAAAAAAGACCAATTACATTTGCAAGTGTCATGATTTTATGATTTTTGTTACAGGTATTCCAAATCATAACATCACGTAGCGCACTGCGAGTAAAAGAGTTAATGCTC